>JANHGC010006982.1:81173-93477 GCA_027560395.1 Boaedon fuliginosus | reverse complement strand
GAGAGAGGCGGAGTATAAATCTAATAAATAAATTGTATTTCTTGAATTATTGTGGAAAATGATAAATGCAATGTTTAAATCATTTATTGATTCAATCATCTATCAAATATAATAGACATTATAATAGCACCCTAACCCTATGCAGAGATGGTTAAAATTAGTTAATGGTAGTGATACTAAGGGAAACTACAATAAAATGTATAAGAAAAATCAGCATTAAAATACCAAAGCAAATCTTATATGAACTACTAAAATTACAATCACTAAAATATAATTGAGACAAATCTTCCCAGTGGATTTAGTTCCCGTTTAAAAAATTCACTAAGAAAATTGCATGAGTCTTGCTACAATTTATATAACTTGTATAATGTTTTATTTGGCTAGGAACTTTCCCTCACAGCATCAAGATAATTATTTATTTTATTTATTTATTTTTATTAGATTTATACCCCGCCTCATTTCCCCGGTCAATTATTTCTTTGCACCTATGTAATGATATATTGGAATAACTTTTGAAGGCAGGTAGAAGAGATGTTGCTAGGGAATGATCACATAAGAGAGAGCATAGACCACAGCTGCATAGTGGTCAGAGAAGGAGGCTTAGAAGGAACCCTTCCTAACTGTTCAGACTATAAGGGTGATTGATGCCAGCTATACCAGATAGACCAGAAAGGCAACATTACCGGGGAAACTAGTTCTGTTTTACTATAAAGCAATATCTTATATGAGTGTTCAGAAAATTAACAGAATCTTGCAAATCTCAGAATCTAGCAAATCTGAAAATGCAGTTCTTCCACTATCACCTTTACAGACTGAGAATTATGTAGCTGTAAATTATACTGTCTCTTATCTGAATATTCTCTGTACAACATCTCTCTCCAGGGTCCCAAGGTTATTCCCACATACTATTGCAACACATTTCTTCTGAATATATGACCATTCCTAGTGGAACAGACCAAATTCCTGGGTCTAAATCTTCAAAAGGCAAACTGGGATATCTTTAGATCACATGTGCAAACTATGTTTGAGTTTATGCTGACAGACTGATCCAGAAGAATTTTCTGTATACTCATATAACATATTACTACTGCACCCAGGTAGACTATGTATCAAGAGTAGGCTACAAAGAAAAAACAAACTTTGGCCATGAAATTAATTGCTATGTTGAACGTGTAAAAGGGTCTCTGGAATGCAAAGTTGCATTAAGTGAACATTCACTTCCTTGGAAGACCATTCTCTATATATTGATAATATCTGACCCCAGTTCCAGCAGATGACTTTACCCAATAGTTTCATGCAGATACTGAAAAGTGGGACATGGTAGAACCCTGAGGCACCTCACAAAGCATAAAACAGGATCTAGAACTTGATTGCTACTCTTCTGCCAATACCAACTAGAACTAGCCTCAGAGACAGGAGAACCACAAAATGGTGTCACTTCCTCTCAGCTTCTTCAGCCAGTCCATTTGCATATTGTGATTGATGGGACTGATGTTATCAAAAGTCATTGAGATCAAAGAGCACCACAATGAGTGCACCACTCCCATACCATCTCTTCCAAAGGTCATCAATAAGTACAGTGAAACATTGTTTATTTTCTTGGGACTGCATGGTTACTGTGTGAGTTGAGGAAAAGATGCAGCTTTCCTGCTCATTTCCTGAATAGTAAACAACATCTTTGGGAGCAACAGTAGAGCTTCTACTGGCTTTGCTTCATTATTCACAAGAAGGGAATTATGGGAAGCAACTATATTAATAGTACTAATAAGACACACAGTCTTCTTCCTCACTGTCTCATCCCCTCTCCCAGTTTAGTGTAAGGTCCTAGTCAAAGACAGCACTTAGCCTGAAAAAAAAAAAGATAGCATGCCTTGATTTATACGTTGTTAACAGAATCAAGGAAAAGTTCCCTGACAGTTTATGGCAAAAAAGTCATTTGTTAAAGCTATTTTACAGGATAAAGAGAAACTGGTTATTCGTTGATTATTCTAATATAACTATAAACTAGAGCATACCTACATTGAATTCTGTAGAACTTAGGGCACTTTTATTATTTTCTTTTACTTCATGGAGCTTATAAACAATATTCCTAATTGTTTTTCTTTTTTCCATTTTTAATTCTAGACTCAGGTTGGCCGTTTTGCTCCTCAGTTTTCAGGATACCAACAACAAGATTCTCAGGAGCTTCTGGCCTTTCTTTTGGATGGCTTACATGAAGATTTAAACAGAGTAAAGAAGAAACCATATTTGGAGTTGAAGGATGCTAATGGGAGACCTGATTCGGTACATTCTAAAAAAATCATTTGTAATTCAATGTAGTGTTGAATTTCTAATTCATTTGTGTTGTAGAAGAAAGAGAAAAGGAAGAACAACCTTTTTTACTTGCCCTACTGAGAAGCATCTGTTTTCCTTTATAATACAAGCAGTAACCACTTTTTTGATACTTTATTCCATCCAGTTTTCCATTTACTAAACCTGAATGATTAGAGCTGATTTAATTACACTTTTTCTATATACATTGATTAGTATTAAGTGTATGAGATAGGCTTTATGTCAGGTTTAGAAATACCTCTCTCTTTCCTTCTCAATTTTTAAGCACAGTTTTTTAAAATCGGATTTCTATATAATGTCTAAAGTTCAGAAAATTGGAATAGTTTAAGCCCTGCTTAAAATGTATTATACTGAATTGTTATGGGGTCACTGGCTTTACAAATTTGATAAATTAAACTAGACAGCCCTATGACCTATTGAGTCACCCTTTGAGAGAAAATAGTGCAGAATAAGTGGAATGAACATTAAATGACCATACTATTTTACACCAATGCTAAACAATCCTGTGATCTTCTAAGGATAGTATATATCATATTAAAAAAATTGTAGTGACAAATAAATACAACAATATTTATATATCTAAACAGATCAATAGAATGACCACAAGCAGGCAAAAAAACAGTGGGAGCAGAACTTCCAACTTCCTGCTGGCTTCCTCACTCACTTCGTTTGCTTGATGTCGGAGAGTGTGGGAAATCAGTCACGTGACTCGGGACCTGCAATGGCCACAACTTTGTTAATAAAACTAGTCTCAAATTGTGGAAATTTCAATTCCAGAGGAGTAATCAGTCCTAGATGTTTTACACATTATTTAATTTGGGCAATATTAGATATTCTTGATTCAAAAATTGTGGCATAGTAGTATATCATTTGTGCTAACTTTGAGTATAAATGATAAATATGATGAGAGTTTTACTTGTATGTAAATTGTAAGCTATTATTTGATCCTGACTTGAACAAAATACTTTGCTCAGAATGACCTGATCTGTGATATAATGAACACTTAATATAAAATTGTATTTAAGACTTGTCGTAGCTTTTGTGTATAATATTAATCACAGTTATACCTAACATAGTGTATTTTCTAATACCTTGATTTTTTTAATTAAGGATTGCATTTGAGAAATTAAATACAGATGTTGATTTATTTTTATTTTTGGTTTAATTTGTATTTTTCCATTGTAATGAAAACTTCAACAATAAAAATAAAGTAAAATACAGAATAACAATAAAATGGAGAACCGATGGAGCTAAAAGGTTACTGAAACAAAAATATGTCTTAGCTTATTAAGGGAAGTAATGAAAAAAGAAGCCAATTAAACCTTTCCTGTAAAGAATTCTAAAACCCTTATGAAAGGTGATTTCATAAATTCTCACCAATAGTCTATGGTAACATGTGGCAAAGGTGGTATAAGAGTATGTAATTTTTCAGATAACCTAATCCTTAATCACACAGCTTTTTGGTTCTTCTAGCATCTATCTTAGGTTATATTACTTTGAGGTATATATATATTCCTGTAGAAGAAATATGTTTCAACGATTTTATTGAATTGACTACCGTAGGTTTAATATTTGCTGTTTCACTGCAATCTGTTTTTCTTATATAGGTGGTTGCAAAAGAAGCCTGGGAGAACCATCGATTGCGTAATGACTCTATAATTGTAGATATTTTTCATGGACTCTTCAAATCCACATTGGTCTGCCCCAAATGTTCTAAAATTTCAGTAACTTTTGATCCATTTTGCTATTTAACACTCCCTTTGCCCATGAAGAAAGATCGATCCATGGAGGTGTTCTTGGTGTTTGCAGATCCACAGCGCAAACCTATGCAAGTAAGTGGAAATAGTGGAACTATAATCTGCCTCAGGAGACTTCTTAGATCATTAATTAATTCTAAAACCAGTCGAGGGAACTTGTCAAGCACGGGAAAATCAGAAATCCAGGCAGTTTAAATGAATTAAAGGTTGTTAGGTTATTGTAAGCTTTTGTAAGCTACAAGTATACAATACACAGGAATCTGAACTACTAACGGTCAAAGCCAGTTGGTGGTAGATAAGAGTCAGTGGAATTCAAAGTGGGCTGGACTTGGATCTTGGGTGCAAAGAGACTTGAGATTGATAACATATTTGACCCTCCCTCAGCCTGCTCATCTCCTACAAAACTCACTATTTTTCTTTTTTAAAATTGAAAAACATGGGAAATTGCGTGGGTGATACTGCTTTGCTATCTCTTTTAAGTAAAATAATGAAAGTTAAATATGTGGCTTTTTAAAATTTATTTGTGAAATAAAGCAAATCTGAGCAATTTTATCTACTAGGTATCAATAATTCTGACAACCACTGTGCAGGTAATCTTCTCAGTTCCTTTTAATAAAATAGGGACTGGGTATCCCTGAAAAGGATTGCCAGGCAGAGAATACCCCTGAACAGGTTTACCAGGCAGAGAAACAAATAGATTTTAGTACTTATATTACTACATATTTTATTAGAGCCACTAATAAAGTCTCTAACCGCTGTACGATTGGATTCACTTCCATTTTTCCTGCAATGGTATTGCAAGTGTCTCTTCTGCTGGTTTATCCTTCACAAATCCTCTGTAAGGATATAGTGGGATTTGTGCACAGGGAGATCTAAGGCACACTGATCAAAGCTGCTGCTGCTGCTGCTACCTCATTCCAGGCAGCAAACAAAGTTGTCGAACGATTTATCAAAACCTCAGGAACAACTCCCAGCTAATTCTAAAAACAAAATTTTAGGTGCCTGGGACAGGCCTATTGAATAGGTTCAATCTCCCTACTCAGGATACTATAGTAAATTCCAGGGTTAACAGAAAGATGGAAATATTTCCCCAACACCAGATCATGTTGCCACTGACACAAAAAACACATCTAGCATGTGACAGACAGCCATTTATTAATCAGACCTGCAATAAGCTAAATCAGGTTCATGGCAAATATTGAATTCCCCAGACTGACTCTGAGTTTGCCCCTGAGGAGAATAGGGTGAAAATCCCTAGGACCATAAGCCTGAGGAGCTCCACTGCCAATCCAAAGATGGCATTGAGCATCATCAATCAAACACAGTGGAAGAATCAGTTTGGTCTTCTGAAAGTTTCATCGTTCAGCCTTTAGCACAGTGGTCTCGTATATCTAGTAACTGAACTACATGGCAACTCCTTTTCTAGTGATATCAGTAATGTGATTGGTGTGGTTATGGTAATTTATGTATTGATTATCACTGGCACCCAGAATCTGCAAATTGGAGTGGGATACAAAAACTAAAAAATAATTAGCATTAACAGATATTCAGATTCAAATAAGAAATCAAAAGAGATAAACAAATGGATGTAAGAGTGGATTAAAACAATTTGAGCAATTGGCTTTCATAAAAAGTAAGTTAAGCACTTGTTTGATTTCTGTGAATATTTTTTCAAGACAGCCTCACCATTGCAATTATATTTTATTAAATAATTAAATCCCTTATGACCAAAATGGATATCTTCCATTTTATGCTTAAATAACAAGTGGAAAAAATAACATTTGAACATAAGACAGACTAATTAGACTGCTTGAAGTGTGAGTTTCTTAGGGTTCTGTAGTAGGGGGTTACAACTAAATGATTTTTGGTGTATTTTCAATTTTAAAAATTAGGTGAGATCAGTAACGAGAAGTATTGAAACTAATTATAGTGAAATCCCATTTACGTAGGGTTGTTTTTTTACTTTGTATAGTCTAAATTTAATGTTCTGTTTGCTTCCAGTTCCGAATAGTAGTGCCCATGATGGGTAGTGTATTGGATCTGTGTGATGCACTGTCCAAAATTTCTGGGATCCCTGCAGAAAATGTAAGGATAAAACAAATGTTTACCATTTTTCTTTAAAGAACTTGCAAGTTGGATTTTTGAAGGTTAATGTTGCAGTGTGTGTGTGTGTGTGTGTGTGTGTGTGTGTGTGTGTGTGTGTGTGTATAATAACTATGTTAAATAAAAGTTTCTTTTTAAATATTAATCCAGTCAGAAATCTTAACATTTCAATCTTTAGGGAAGCATGTTTTGACCAGAATTATAATTATAATTTCTCTTTTAATTGGTAATTGGAGGAAATATAGTATTGAGTAGTTTCTAATGGGCAAAAGTAATTTTGCAGAATTTGAATGTTATAATTTTTCTGGGAGCAGATCTAGAAATATTAGAATGTAGCCAGGTTAGAACCCTATTGTTAAGCTTACTGTTATCTGCTTCTACAAGTCCATTTCAGTCTGCTTTATAAACCAAGCTACACTGATAGGTTATTATTATTATTATTATTTAAAAAACATATTGAACTGCAATATTTTGGCAGAATCAGAAACCACTTTCCTTTCCTTTTCAGATACTTAGGTGCTATTTATCAAACTAAATTTTTGATATATTAACATTTCATTGTATCATTATTTGATAATAATATCAAGAATTGATATGATTTTTACTCTGCCTCCGATCATCTGTTTTTCTTCATACCTTTACACCTTTTGAAACAATTAATTACAGTGTTTTTCAATTTTGATATATGTTTTTATGGCAAAAACAAAGAAAATGACTGCTTCTTATATCTGAATTCTGTTTAATTTGTCATTCTATGAACCACTTTCAAAGAAATATCTCGATACTGGCAAATATTGAACATTTAATCTGCTTTCTAATTAGTGTTCTTCAACTGTTTGCTATTTTAGATGGTGGTGACAGAGGTCTATAATCACAGATTCCAGAAAATTTTCCAAATGGATGAAGGCTTAACTCATATTATGCCAAAGGACAATATATTTGTGTGAGTAATCAAACATCTAGAAGGAATAGATGCTAGGAAAATTAGCTGTATTATTCTTGACTAGTACACTGATAAAAGAAAATGTGGCCTGTAGCACAACAGCTCCTTAGTGATCTCCTAGGACACGGCTCTTACTGATTATTACAGTGATAATATTATTTTAGGATTTTTAAAGTTATTGAGCTATACTGACTCTTAATAAACTCGAACAAATATTCAAATGGTTTTTTAACCAAAGAAAAACTGCTGCATTCAGAATTGTAGGAAACTTGACAACTGAAAAGAATTTAGTTTATACACACTGAGCATACAAAGATTAAATGTTTGGAAACAAAACTAAATTTTACATCATAGTTAAAATACTAATGCAAGTTCATTAATCATTTCACATATATCAGTTATGTTTGTGCAGCTGTGCATAGATTTGTAGTCATTTAGTTGTTGCTGAATATGATGTTCAGAGGATTATAAAATTGTAAATACGTATTACATTTTGAAACAAAGCATGTGAATATTGCCTTATGTTTACTTTGGAGGAGAATGTAGCGGTGAATCCATTGCTGGGGTACAAATTAGTTTGGCATAACATTTTGTATTCATTTCATACAAATACAAATTCAGTCTATAGAATAGTGATCAAATTCACTATGTAAGGGGTAGTTGGAAAAGTTTCTACTTTTAGGCAAGGTTATATGTCTTGATTAGGATTTTTTTTACTATGAAGATTTAAGAAATGAAGTGTGTAAAATAAGATTGAAATCTCTGAGTTTAAACAGGCATTCTAGAATTTTTGATCCTGTTGGTGCAGACTATGTGTCACACATTTTCTATGAAATAATTTATTGGAAACTGTCCAAAAAAAAGGGAAAGTTTCCTTTTTAATATTAAATTACTGAATAGAATTTAAAGTCTGTGGTCTACCATGATATAGTCTTTTTTATTTATAGACATTTCAAGTCCATGTCTTATTAATAAAAACAAACTTGAAGCAAGGTACAATTCAGTAAAAGATGTTTAACATTAGGGCAAAATAATTTTAAAACAATATGGTAAAACTCTCAAATCCCATTAAAAATATTAAGTAACACTAAAACATAAGACAACAGACCAGAAAGTCAATTAATGCAATTTTTAAAACTACAATTCATATTTTACTGAACAGTACCCCTTTAGTCAATTTCTCAAACAGATCTTCAGTAATAAATAGCATAAAATGCAATGGGAATAAAACTAGCCATATATTTAACTGGTATATTTTGCGGTTTTGCCTTATAAAGAGTACTGTTAATGTCTTAGTTTTAGTTTTAGTTTTTAAGTTATCTATATATTTAGTTTTGTCCCTATATAGATAGTCCTCAACTTACAACCACAACTCAGCCCAAAATTTCCAGTGCTAAACAAGACAGTTGTTAAGTGTCTTTTGGCCCATTTTACAAACTTTCCTGCCACAGTTGTTAACACGAATGATTGCAGTTGTTAAATTAGTAACATGGTTGTTAAATAAATCTGACTTCCCCATTGACTTTGCTTATCAGAATGTCGCAAAATGTGATCATGACCCCAGCACATTGCAAGTGACATATATACTTGCCAGTTGCCAAGCATCCAGATTTTGATTTCATAACGGTGAGGATGCTGGAACGATTGTAAGTGTAAAAAATAGTCATAAGCCACGTTTTTCAGTGCCATTGTAACTTTGAATGGTCACTGAACAAATATTTGTAAGTCAAGGACTACCTGTATGTGTTTTATTATTTGTATTTAAGTATCACAGAGAGGGTTTTTTGGTCCCCCCGTTACTATAATAACAATAGTAATGTCTCCAATTCAACATAAGGAACTTAGTTCTTTCAGTAAATGGAAAATGATTGGCCCAAGGCTTCCATTTTCTGCATTAAAATAATCAGTTGAAGTACAAAACTGATTATGTTTCATATTGTGAACTATTTTGGTGCTACAGGTAATCCTCAAGATATGACCATAACGTTGTGATGATCATTAAGTGAAGTATCTGCTTTTCCCAATGAATAGTTGTTGCATAAACCATATTATGACTAAACAAACTAATTCTCTTAAAGTCTCAAAATATGTGAAATAATAGACTGTTTTACATATATTTTTTCAGTGATGTTTTCTATTGTCATGGATATTTAAATCTTCTGATAAAGCAGAAGTTTGTTGGATCTAGTACACCTAAAATCTGCCAGTTGCCTTTTTGAAAATGCTTTTTGAACTATATGTGTTTAGGGAAACAATTCATACAGATATATCAGAATGTGGTTTTTCTTAATATCTCTATTGAAGTCCTACAAATGGAAATTATCTTTTAAATTTTAAGTTCTAAGAGAAAATTCAAAACACTA
The DNA here is from genome assembly GCA_027560395.1 of Boaedon fuliginosus. Classification (NCBI taxonomy): domain Eukaryota; kingdom Metazoa; phylum Chordata; class Lepidosauria; order Squamata; family Lamprophiidae; genus Boaedon; species Boaedon fuliginosus. Next base: position 83,980 of record JANHGC010006982.1, on the reverse strand, counting down.
TGTTCTGTTTTCCCTTATTTTGTATGTATGTATAAAAATTTATATCTTGTTCTTATACATTTGGATAAATAATTGATTTAGCAATTTTGTCCAATCATAGTTTAGAACCCAAAATATATTTTTGCTTCTAAGCATAGGTAAACCTATAGTTTAGAATCCTGTAATTGTTTTTCTGTATTTCATGAACTTTGTAATTCCTATCCTCATAGGTATTTAATCTCTAGTGCTTGTGCACAAACAATAAGTCAAAACTCATTTAAAGCCTTAGCCCCAATTCTGGTTTGCCAATCACAAGTCCTACTGCAAGTAAGTAGGTGTAGAAAGTAAGGAAGATGACCTTGACAGATCCCTTACCAAAGTGGTAAGAGAAAAATATGGTTTAAGTCCTAAACAAGCAGAAAGTGTGCTTAAGCAGCTCAATCAGACATCTACCTAATTCAGGTGGTATGAGAAAGAGAAGAGGCATAGCACAATCCGACTTGCAAAATTCTGTTTTTATAGCCACTTTTAACAAAAGTATTGTTAGTCTTTGTATGGAGTAGATTCTTGGACTAATTTATCTGGTGGGGCTAACCAGATCTAAGCATAGAATGGGGCGCACAGTCAGTGTGAGGTGGTGAAGATTAGCAGGGTGCGGCAGAGAGTGTGGAGTGCAGGGCAGCAAAGGCAACTGGGGCTTTGCACAATAGTGCTGGCATGGGTGGCCACAATGTGGGGATTGAGGTGGCATTTCTCAGTGACGGCAATGGTACTGGGGCTGAAGTAGAGGTTCGATGTCTTCAGCGGTCTCAGACTCCCAGGCCTCTATTTCAGCCCCAGTACTGCCATTGTTAGTTCTAAGTCAAGGTTTACCTGTACAAATATTGAATTCACAACTAGCAAAACCAGGAGGCAAGCTGTTCCATTGATTAATTGTTTTCGCTATCAGAACATTTCTCCTTATTTCTAGGTTGGATCTCTCTTTAACAAGCTTCCACCTATTACTTCTTGTCCTGCCCTCTGGTGCTTTCAATTCCCTCTTTTCTGTGACAGCCTCTTGAGTACTGGAAGACAGTTATCATGTCCCTCCTCTAATTGTTCTTTTCAGAAGGCTAGATATATGTACTGTAGCTCCTACAACAGTTCAGCATACATTCATCAACTCCAGACCCTTTATCATCTTTAATTATCTTTTCTACACATTTTCTAGGTTCTCAGCATCATTTTTGTATTGTGGTGACCAGAACCATATTCCAATAATGACGAGAGCAGTATTCCCAGTTTGGCCTCATTATTTGATAGTAATAAAGATGATCTGCAAATCAGTTTGACAAAATTAATCAATTTTGATTGCTTGTGCTGAATTCCTCCAGGCTAAACTAAGATAGGCATTCAGCACACAGCTGGACACTTATTTTTTTTTCCCTTAGGTTCCATGATGTCCAGCCCCATTAGGCTCCTGCTCCGATGTAACGCCCCAGCATGTGCCATCATGGTGATGACATAAATCACCAAGGATCCTGCTGGAGCATGGAGCCAGGCTACAAGGGGTCAAGGTAAGTGTCTGTCAGATTGCATTGCCCAAGCATACAACTTCTTGTTGTTTTCTTCCTTTCATCTTTTACTTTTGGAACTTGAGGCCTAGGACACTTAATATATTTGAGTGCTTTTAGATATTTTAGCCTGGATAATGGAGGTATTCAGCACATATGCTTAGAATTGATTACATTTTGTCAAAATATTTTTGCAGGTCATCTTTATTTTATAAACCTTTATAAAACTTCACCAATGAATGCCATATTTTCTCATGTTACCTACTTTACCGATTTATTTAAAATATCCAGAATAATTTAAATAATAGATGGTTGTGTTGTTACTGACTTGCGTTTCTATCTTTCTAAATAGCCTGCATCTATGTATTTTATGGGGGATGTACAGCTAGGATAGAATACATTGCTAGGAATGTTGTTTCCTTAACTTACACATCCTGAAGCAGAATTATCCCAGAGAAAATTCTACAGTCAGTCTTCACAGAACAATCCTAATTGTGGCCAGCAACTCTGCTGCTAAGTAAAGCAATCTCTAAGTGGGAAATCAGTGATCATGACTGTAGTTTCTGGCTGGAAAGAGACAAGTCCATTCAATACCTTTTTTATTTTTTATTTTTGTCTCCTAACTACTCTCCTGCCCTTTGGAATGCTTAAGTGCCTGTTTGAGGGCTGGGAGCTGCTGGTGCAGTATACATATAGCTTACTCACCTGAAATCCCTTTCTCCAATCTCTCGGGGGGGGGGGATGTTTTTTTTGTAGAAAATCTCTTGATTGCCTGACCTTTTCCCACTATCAATGTGATTACATTGTTTTAGATGTGTAAAAGATGAAACAGTTTACTCTCTTGAAATATCTTCCTCTTCAGTTTCTCTGATCCAAGAGGCAATGAGGGGAGTTAGCCCCATGAGCTCTATGAGGCAGTGTATAGGTCTAAATTGTATTGCTATTGCTATGCTATGAGGAAATGTCAGGCAAATGAGAGAATACCTAAAGAAATTGTTTGCTTTTTTTCTCACCAACCCTCTCTCACAGAGTGGAGAGATTGGAGAAAAAGAGGCAGGAAGGTAGTATTGTAAGAGAGATTGGAGTTTGCATAGCACATCTGTGGCTCCTAACCTTGGGCTGCCAGCATGATCACATTGCTTTAAAAGAGCATATACTAAATTTTCTTACAATCCCTTCCTTTTCAATCTCTTTGCTCTACTTTACTTTTGTTTTGGTTTTAGTTTACATATCTGCTCCTCTCCTTAGTATTGTATAAAATTTAATAGTATTGAG
>JANHGC010006982.1:58271-71275 GCA_027560395.1 Boaedon fuliginosus | reverse complement strand
CAGAGCTTTACAACACTCCCCAAGCAGTTACAGAGTCAGCTTATTGCCCCCAACAATCTGAGTCCTCATTTCACCGATCTTAGACAGGATGGAAGGCTGAGTCAACCTTGAGCAGGGGGATTCGATCTGACAACCTGCTGAACAAGTCAGCGGAGATAGGCTGCAGTGCTGCCGTTAACCACTGCGCCACCAAGGCTCTTTTTATATACAAAAGTTTTATCATCCAACTTCTGACCTTAATGTGCTCATTATAATTATAATATACTATTTTATGTATCAATATATATTCTACTATTCCCCCATTTATACATTTCTTTATTTTTCCCATTTGTTGGAGCTCTATATTTACCTCATTATTTTTAAACAATACAATTCCCTCTTTATGATTTTTTATCACTTCCTCCAAAAATATATATAAACATCAATAACATTTCTTCATACAGTATACTTATTAACCCCTATTAAGTCAGTAATATTTTAATATTATAAATATTAGTATTCCATCACATTTTCAATATCTGAGTTTTCTATAAACACCAATAAAATCAGTTATAAATGAGATTTAATCAATCCCCAAATTTTTGTATTTTTTGTATTAAGAAATACCTAGTCCTAATCTACCACCTCCTAATCTTAATATATTTATGGTTATAATATATGTGCTACTATTTCCCCAATTTAAACTTTCCACTTAGTTCTGTTGGTTTTCAATATAATTTACTATTGCAGGATATTGTCTTTCCATCATCTCTCAGCCTTTTTAGAATTTCATCTATTGATTTTTTGGTGATTCATTTACATTTTTCTTTTGGAATCCTATATGTCTTTCTAGCATTTTTGCACAATCTAATTGTTCCTTCTGTCTTGCCTTTTTTCTCCTTCTGCTGTATCTTTTGAATATCTATCCATAACCCTTCCATTATTTTTTAAAAATCGTCCTTTCCCCCCTCTATTCTATTGTAAACTCTTAACGGATTGTCTGTTTGATTTGCATCCAGCCAGAGGGGTTAGACATTAAAAGTCATTTCCCCCAATAATCACAATGTTGTCCAGCTTTTCCAGGCTTTCTATATTTTAAATAATCCTTTAGGTTTTTCTTTTTACTTCTATGTCTTTAATCTTTGATCTTCCTCTTTAGGTTTTAGTCTTTAATCTTTCTCTATAAATCCAATCACTGCATTTTTGAGGTTTGGAGATTATTTTTGGGAACTTTTTACTTAAGTTAATCCTGTAAGGTAACAGTTGGAAATCACCTCACCCAGTTTCACTGCTTTGTCCACACACCGTTCCAGCACAAAATCTTAGTGTCCTGGTTGTCCCAGTTTATGACAGACCAAGAAAATCGCTGTCATCCCTGCTGCCGATCAGGAAAGCTTTCTTCGGATCAGTGAGGAAATTGTGGTTTCCTCGTGGTTGACGAAGCATCTCTCCTTTCCAGGGCGGCTTAACCCCGTAGGGTCTCCCAGCAAGCAGTTGCTGGCTGCATTTCACGGAGCCCAGTGGAGCTTCTCGCTGTGATGTCAACCAGACGTCAACCTGCGATGTCAACCTTGACCACTCTTCATTTTTTAATAGATATGTGAAAGCAGCCATGTCTACATGCCTGTGAGAATTACTGTGCTGGCATTGCAAAACTAAAACAGTTGATGATGTATATTAAGATTATGTTTCATTAGTGCAGCAGAATAGTAGGGTTTCTTATTCCATCTGATAAAGAAGCTATTAAGTGATCCCTATTCCCCTTCTAATTTCTGGTACATCTAGCAGACCTACTTTCTTAGATAAATCTCTGCCATTACTATCTACTTTGTAGAGCAAGAATCCCCAGTCATTTTAGAATACATTTTGAATTTCAAGAACATCTTAGAGGCACTCTGAAATGGCTTACGATGATGTACCAAGAAGTGAACTGATGGAGTTGCTCCCTACTCTCTGTAGCTTCTTAAAATCCTCTTCATTATCTTTTTTTTCTGTGAAGAATAAGATATCTTCAAACAAACCACTCAGCTATGGCCACTTCATTTTTTTTAAGAATGTCTCTGGGATCTATATAAAATAAAAAAATGCAGCAGGAAAACTGCATGGTACCACAGCTACGCATTTGTGATGTCATATTTGAGACATATTCCAAACATGTATTAAGAAGTACTTGTTCTAGACAGCTTTACAGGACAAGACAGTTCAATCTCCACTGATACCTAACATAAATTTTAATGTAATATAAAAGCTTTCATCATAGAATGTATATTTTTAAAAGGTTCAGTAAAACCATGATAAAATCAGTAATAGCAAAAGTATAGATAAGATAAGATTAATTATTGAAAAGAAGCCAATACAGTATATTGGTTTTGAGGAAGAAGTCCTTATTACATTTTTCTGGTAAATGTTGGTTCTGATGCTATTTCCAGCTTAAATGGGACTATTTTGTGGTATTTTGGGAAGTAGTGAGAGGACACTAGTCAGAAGGAATAATTAGCATTCTTTTTCCCCTTAAAAATGATTTTTTACTCAAAGTATTCTGCATTCTCAGAGCAGTATAGGACCCTTTATCTATAGATTATTCTTTCTGTAGTATTCCTTGAAATAATTAGGCAACTATGCAACATATAAGTTCCCAGACTTTTTGTACATCTTAAAAATAAAGTCCACTCCTAAGCAATCCAATAGATTTTCTTCCTATAAGGTATAGAGAAAAACTGTGGACTAAAATCTGATTCCAAAAGATTTATCTGGTTTACTTGAGATTGTAATATCTCTCCAGAACTATAGAAGTACGGTATTAATTCCCTTCCGATAAATGAAATAATATCTGGAAAAATGCTTTTGTTTTTGTTTTTAATTTCTATTTGATTTGTTTCAGGTATTGTCCTAATTGCAAGAAACATCAGCAAGCCACTAAGAAATTTGATCTTTGGTCATTGCCACGTATTTTGGTAGTGCATTTAAAACGCTTTTCATACAATCGATATTGGAGGGATAAACTTGACACGGTAGTTGACTTCCCTATCAGGTAAAATTTTTCATAAATGTTAGTATATTGGTATGGTCAGACCAGATATCTTTATGAATACATGGTCCAAATAACCTTGTCACGACTTAAAACAACTACAGCATCCTGGTGATTTTAATGCCAGCATTTTCCTGAGTGCCTTCGCTCTTCTTGCTTTGATCCTCTACTCTGGGGTTTTGTATAGCTCTACTTTCTGTTCCTTTTAGCTGTTTTGGTTTGGATTTTGAGATCTTTGGTAATTTTGTTTTACATTACTCTTAGGTTGACAACTCCAACAGTTTAGTTACCTGAATCTCTTGATTAGTGTCCACATATTCTTGTAGTAAAGATTTTTAACCTGAGCACATTTTGGCTGTATTTTGGAACCACATCTAAATTTATATTTTATTTGGCAAAATATTACTTTCCTGTACGTCATATTATTCTCTGGTAATTAAGTAATTTATACTTTTGGAATATAATTTATCAAATTAAATAAAATGTTTTTCCTAACATGCTCACAGTAACTTAAATGAAAAACTAAATGTTTCTCTTGGTCAATATACTTGGAAACAAATTGATTTTTTTTCTCTGTATCAGGTTCATTATACATATTTTTAAAAAACTTGATAACACACAAAGTCATGTCTGTGGTCACATTATTATCCTATAAGGACTGTAACTTCAATGTGCCCTTGTCAGTATGTGTCCTCTATATCCATATTTTTGTAAGAAAGTATTTTGGAAAGAATATATTAGATATAAGAGCATTTATTTGAATCTCAGTGAGAATTTGCTTCTTCTCAACCTTGACCTTATTGGAAGAATCATATTTGCACACAATGTCTATATGTGTTTTGTCTGTAACTATTTGTAACAATACAGCATAAGTTCTTAGTATAAATATCTCTTTCCCAGCCCTGTTAAAAAGATTTCAGTGACTATTCCAGAGAGCCTGCCATTGTTGCTCATGTGTTTGTAGTGAAAAAGAAAAAAAAGATTACATTTGCAGAGATTACCATAAAATGATGATTATATCTTCAGTAAGACAGTAGTGTCTGTGTAAGTGTATCACTCAGAATTCTTCAGGAACATTGTGGTAATCTGCAATATTGTGACTCTTGCTCGTAATAGCAGTTGAATAACAGGGTGGATAGTTTTAAAACCAGTTTTGGAAATAGATTGTCTTTTTTGTAAGATGTTAGCATGTATTTTTTTGCCACAACATTGATCTTTGTGACTTATTTATAGGGATTTGAACATGTCTGAGTTTGTTTGTGATCCAGCAGCAAGCCCATATGTATATGACTTAATTGCTGTTTCCAATCACTATGGAGGCTTGGGTGTAGGGCACTGTGAGTAACTCTTGCTCCCCCCCCCCTTGTATCTGCAAAAATTAAAAATGTGTCTCCTTTAATCCAAGATTAAAGTAAAGATTTTTGAAACTGAATATAGCCCATTGCAGGCTTCTGGGTTTGGTTCATTGAAACCTGTCCTGCAAATAGAAACGATGTCACAAGAACACTAAATTGTCAACTCTGTAGACTCTGTAAAATTGTAAAAACTATAAAATTCCAACTTCAGTTAAAATATTATAGTTAATGTCTGTTAAATAGATAAATATTTTGTTGTTTTGTATCATAAAGTTTCCCTTTTCTGAAGCTGCTGTTTCTTATATACAGTATCTTCAATAAAAAGATTGTTATGAATCTTCAGATATTTAAATAATGCTTTTAATAACACTGATGAGTCCCATTTAAAGCATTCAGTGCATCTGGGCAGGCAGTTTGCAGGTTGCTACTGAATGTGTTTAATTTTTAATTTATTAATTAAGTATATAATGATTGTGTAATATTTTTAAAAATCAAAGTGTAAAGCTTCCCCTTCCCTCACCAGTAGTTCTGGTGCTGGTTGGGTTTTCTTATATAATTATTCATGGTTGCCAACTGTAGTAAAAGGGAAGGAATTCCTTTATTCTTTTTTAATGGTGTTAGAGACTATCTGTGCTTGCAAAACTCAGACTGTATTTTTAAAGCATGTTGTTATATTTTTCGCTTGCATTTGTTTTCCTGGCAGATACTGCATATGCTAAGAATAAAATCAATGGAAAATGGTACTACTTTGATGATAGCAATGTATCTCCAGCTTCTGAAGAACAAATAGTGGTAAATATTTCAAATAAATCAAACCTTTTTCTGATAACTTCTGAAATTTAACAAATGCAGCTGTTAAATCAGCAGAGTAGCAACTTAAAATGCTACTACAATTTTCTATAGAAAACAGAATCCACCAAAAACCCATTAGGAACACAGGGTTAGCTGCAACTCCTCAGACTAACCTCTCAACCTGTGCACTGATTAAGTGATAGGATTATCATAGGATCCACTATTTGCTTGATTGTAGCATGCCCCTTCTCGTTTCTTCAGGTGGTCAGGGGATCTTTATGAGCTGGATCTGGGAATAGTCAGCATTTCTTTTGGGGGGGGGAATGCTAAGATGCTAAGACATCTTTCCTGTTGTTTTAGTCAACTACTGATCTATCTTTTGGGGGGAAGATTGTCAAGAAGCTGTTGAAGAGTCAGATAAAGGGAAACCTAGAGCAAATAGATTGCCTAGACCTTTTTCATTCTGGATTGAATCCAATAATAGGATGGAAATGTCATTTGTTATTCATTAAATTACCTTTCTTGTGACTTGGATTTGAAGAGTGTTCCTTTTCTGGCCTTATCTGACCTCTCAAAAGCATTCAGCAGTCAGTACCATCAACAATTATACAATTCTAAACCCCTTGCAAAATTTGAGAGATGAAGGCAGTGTGTTTCAGTGAGCTGATGATTATTATTTAGCAAGAGGCTGTTATGGTTTGGCTGAGGTTGAACCCTAGGAAAGCAGAGTTACTGTTTGTTCAGAAGGCCCCCTGTCAGCTCTGGTTGGGAAGGCATTCGCCTTGAAGGAGGAGGCTTGCAATAGGGAGATCTTCCTGAATGGAAGCAGCAGGATCAAACTCAACCTTAGAAAGTTTATCAATGAGTCCTTGGTCCTTCCGATTCTAAGGAGTTTGGTCCTATGGGGCAGTAGCCACATTTCATTAGTGGTGGCACTTAGAGGAAGCTGCCAAAGAAGATGTCAAGACTTCTATGTGGGTATATGTATGTATATATTTCAGAGATCTGAGTGCTGGAGCTTTATAGGCTAGCTTCATTACAATTTTTCTGTTAGATATTGATTTTTTTATACATTTCTCAATCACTTTCTTCCAGACAAAGGCAGCATATGTACTGTTTTACCAACGCAGAGATGTCAAGCTCAAGGGGAGCCATTCTTTTTGCCCAAGCATGGAACCAGAATCTGAAGAATGTGATGGCATGGATACTAATTGAATTTGTGTGGTTAATCTCTAATATGAAAATATATCTGAGGACTTATTTTGAACCCCTCTAGGCTACTGGACAACACAGGAGGCCTCAGCACTGAAAAATAGAGGAAGCAATAAGATGGCAAACTTGGGCATACTCTTTAACCTAAGAGTTTTTAATCAAATTATATCTTAACTGTTCAATAAAATGTTGTTGTCTAAAGCTGACTTTGTATTATGAAGATTGTGTGGGATTAAGATCTGCTATATGACTGGAGCAATGTATGTTAAGAAAAAGATGGCTGTGTTGGTTTGCAACTTCAGTTTGGGCTTCAGTGAAAGAAATATGTTTAGTTTCATGCATTGTGAAAAATATACGATCTGGGAGATATCTGAGTGCTCCGAAAGTGCAACATGTGGACATCAGCTTTATTATGTGTGCTTGATTAGCACATATTACCACAACATTGTGTCAATCTGTTTTGGACATGTCATGATCAGATTGTGTTTTTTTAAGGAAGTATTTCTCCTGGCCCAAAGTCACCCACCCAAAAATTACCTAAGAAGTATTTCAAAAATAGTTACCATATTTTCAGACGCGATGACAGTAAAGCAATTCTTTAGAAGTAATATACAGATAATATTCCCTTCCTGTAGTAATACTCAAAAACCCTATTCTTCATATTCATCTGATACCAGTGCTTTATGCTCATTTGACACCTTTACTCCACATTTATGCAATGTTTTATCAGCACCATATAAAGGTCCCAACCCCTTTCTCTTATGAAGGCCACACAAAAAATCCAATTACTTTGGATGTTTCAACCCATTCATTTTATTTCCCGGCATTTTATTCCTATTTATTTGAGTAATTTCCCTTCTGTTTAGCCATTTCCACATCAACTAAAACTTACCAAAGAAAAATGGTCTTGCTGTTCTCTTTTTAATCCACATCCTTTTCACTAAGCCCTAATGTACTTTGGTAGTAGCTTATCTATACAAACTAGGAGTTTTCAGTAATCCCCTGGAATGCCACATTGTAATGAAGAATTTTGTTATTAATGGAAATGGCTTTGAAATCACATTAATACCTCATGAAATTATTTGCTGTTGACAGTATGTTCCAAGAATTCATTCAACATTCTTGAGAATCATTTCTTTCACAAATAAATTTTTATGTAGACTTTTCTCTGCATTCCCACAGGCTATAGTCACCAGTGACTCAACATTATTTTAGCAGAATTTATTAGATGTGATCAAGTATTCTCTGTAGATTTTAGCAGAGGAAGACTATTGCTGTCAGCTTTATTCTGTTCACGTTCAAATTATTATTACATAGATTTGCAGGTGATTCTTCTAACTAAAGCACTGAAATTATTATTTGGTTGAGTTGCCTGTGCTTTCAGATTTTTAAACTGGTTTGAGGTTTTATCTCAACTGCATATTTTTTCTTGCATATATGGGGCAGAGAAAACGGGCTGGAATTATTTAAATGCTAATATCAAATTACATTTTATGGTTTTGCTTTTTTCTGTTTTTCTGGGTTATAATTTCTTTTAAATGTGACATTTGGAAAGATAATGAAATAAATATTTAAATGCAAAAAGTGATTTATAATTAAATATAACCTTATATATTTCTGTTGCATACTAAAGCAAAAATCATCACTGTTTTTAAGTATGATCAGAGAGTAAGTACATTGAAATAAGTTTCTTCTAAATGCTGTACAAATGGTGTTAGGAATTGTGATTTGCCTCTGACCAGGCTGAATCTTAGCTGGTGTGTACATACTGTATAGTATCAAGATCACTTTTAGACTAGCACTGGATTGTTTTACTGTGTAAAGATAAAGAATAAAATAAAGAGGAATGGATTGCACAAAGTATGTACTCTTTGGTATTTCTGTGTGGAGAATGCGGGTTTCTAGTATATCCTATGATCTGACTCAGTACCTGACTGAATAGTTATGCCTCTATCAAACAATACCAAAGGTACAGCAACCTTTTCCCTTTAACTTGGAATTATAGTGGTAGCCTAGGTGTAGCAATAGCAATAGCACTTAGACCTATATACCGTTTAGTGCTTTACAGCCCTCTAAGCAGTTTTACAGAGTGAGCATATTGCCCCCAACAATCTGGGTCCTCATTTTACCCACCTCGGAAGGATGGAAGGATGAGTCAACCTTGACCCTGGTGGGATTTGAACTCCCAAATTGCAGGCATCCAATAGTCAGCAGAAGTGGCCTGCAGTACAGCACTCTAACCACTGTGCCACTGAGGCACCGTATTCATCCCCCAGTAATTTCTAAAGCTAGAATTATAAATTCATACACTGTTTCTTAGCCTTTAAGGGAGAATTTTCATTCTCTATTTCTTGGAAATTAATCTTACTAAGAATGTTGGATTGACTTAAATCTATTTATCTCACTTCCTGGGAAGATTCGTCAATCCTTTTACAGTTTTAAGACCATCATCTGACTGAGGCCATTTATGGAGGAAAAATGACTAATAAAAATGATTGTCTGAATGGGCTTACAATGTTGAGTTATATGCAGTAATTTCCAAAACACTGGGACAAATAGAGACAATATTTCTTTTTAATATTTATCCAGATCAGTCCTGATTAGGTTTATCAAATAAGAAAATAATTCCTTTATTAACTATATTACTGAATAAGTAATAATATTAATTTATTAACAATAAATTATCATTGGAAAGCAGTAAGCCCCATCTTGGAGGAAGGTTCTAGTAGAAACAAAGGTTCCGTGACAGTTGAAACCTTCCACAGGGAGAGGAGGGGCACCAAGCTCTTAGCTGGGAAGCTTTCAATTCACTTTCTTGCTAAACAAAAGGATTTGTGCAATTGCTCTTTTATCTTGTACTTGTCTTGCAATTGGGAAGCCTTGATAAACAGGTCTGTTAGATCTCAAACTTGGATTACAAGGGGCACTTGTTTATAAAACTCTTAATGTAGATTAGGCATCCCTCACATTCTGATGATATCGTCACAAGCAGGTTGCTTAAATATTTGTATTTTATGAACAGATTATGGGATTTCTAGAGAAAGCAAACTTCAGGAATGATTGTATATAAATTTAGTAAAGAAAAAAACCTTAAAGAGAATTTGGAGCATAAAATTGTTGAAGTTGCAGGTGACTACTTTTTAAAAAAAGAACTGTTAAAATATTCACAAAGCTTAGATGCATCATTAATATGTCTTGTAGCAATTGTGATCAATCTCTCCAAAGTTGCTGAGAGGGTTGTTTATTATTATTATTTTCTTTTCTCCTTATAATAATCTGATAAGTAATGATTGAGTCAGGCTGTCTCAACATGTTTAGTGCCTGGGAGGAGATATGAAGTCATGATTTCTTGGTCAACGTTTATATCTTCTGAATTAACTTCCAGAAGTATTTTAGGGAGACCTAAAAAACCTAAAATTTATTACTCTGTGTTCATGCTATACTCAGAAGTAGATCTGTTGTAAAGATATGCACTCATGTATCACACTTAATCATAGTTCAGCAAATAACTCAATGAGGGAGATGGCTATCTTCCAAATATTGAGGGAGAGAGTGGAAGGGATCAAAATGACCTGGTTTAGACATTGCTAAACAACTACCAACATGAATGTGCTATGACTATGATCAGATAAAAAGCCAAAAAACATGGTTAATAATGCACTGCCTCTATTTAATGAAGGTTTGTAAGTTACCTGTTCCCCAAACTGCTATTATTTGGATTTTTATAAATCAGTTGTTGCAATTTTCACAGCCTATATGTTATAAAGTGGAACTTGCACAATCCCTAAATGGTCTCTATGCCATGTTCAAATACAGTGTGTATTTAGGCTAAAATAACATCATATCCTTATTAACAAAATGCATTTATTATTGTGTTGAAAGCCATGGCTTAGAGTGAGGTGCAAATCCTCTCAATTTTATATTTAAAGATGAATGACCAAACAAAGGAGTACCAGTCTACAAGTTTTAGGAGGGGACTGGCAGGGGAATATTATAGGTTTGCTCCAATTACAACTTTCTATAAGCAATCAAACTTTTAGACAATTAGCTATTTTTCCCTTTCAGGTGAGATGTCTGAAAAGTTAAGTAGGTGCCGTAAGGAGCTAGCAGCAGCTATTGATCGAGCAATGGAAGATCTCTCCATTCCTTTCCTTCCTTCCCAAGATACCAGCAACAACCAGGACTCCGATTTGCCAATAGTGCAACTTTCTACACCCCCTAATGTAGATATCTTTAATTCTAAGGGAGAGGTAATATCTCCTACTATGTATTATCCCCAGCCATCTTCAGCAATCTCTTCTCCTGAAAAAGAGAATCCCCTCCTTAGGTCAAATCTCTTTCCAGTGACGGTAACCTCGAATATTGCATGTACCAAACGGGAACCATTGATGAGCAAGGAAAATACATGGTTGCACGCCCCAATCTTCATGGCTGACAAGCAGTATTTTATTAGCCTACAAGACAGTGAGAGATGGAAGAAAGGACACGTAAGGTATGCTTTGCTGTCACAGGCTTGATTTGTGATATTATATAAGAGCAGCATCTGAATTCATTTTGACTTTGGCTCCTGCTAATCAAGAACAGGATAGATGCTAGAGCTGACTGGGCATTTTGGTGCCCAAGATCAAATGGTAAAAAACAACACAATGCAAAATCAAAGCATATATACTATAACCTAATTTGCTGGTCAAAATTTGCTATCTCACTCATCTCATCAACTCTGGAATATATTGCCAAGAGAAAATAAATAAACTCCATATTGGTCTCCTACCAGCAGGCAAATACATTTTTATTCATTGTAAACTGAAACAGGATGAACTTGTATCAGTTTCCAGATGAAATCTCAATCACTAAGATGCTATTTTAAGAAGGTACACTTTGCAAGACATCCTTAAGAGGACAGGTTGAGCTCAAACCTTCTGAGAGTGTGCTCTTATTCCATGGAGGTAAAAATGTCCAGTCCTTTGAATCAATGTTCCTTGTTCCATGAAATGTGACGTCCATAACTTACAAGATGGAATTGATCACACCCATCATATGCCAGTTGGTGGTAGCCTGAAAGATAATTATGTTAAAAGGCCCCTAAAAAAAGGCACAATCATATATCATTGCATATTTCATTGGTATTCTGTTTTTATTCGTTCCTTTCATAATAATTATCCAAACAGCAAGCCACATGTTAAACAATAGAGCAGGAACTTGTTATGGTAAGGGAGTGGAGGCAAAGGTTTGCCTGGTTTGTATTTTAATAGAGATCAACAGATTTCACAATGACCAAACTCAACCTAAGAAGCATTTCTTTTTTTTCAAAAGATTTTATTTTTATAGTGATGCAGTTCTTAAAAATTGTATATAAAAATACGTTAGGGCAAAACAAAAAAGACATAAAAAAGCCACTTTGGGAAAGTGCTCGGGGAAACATCTTTACACCTTACTAGGCACAAATTAAATGGACTTATGCCTTAATGCAGGGGTCACATGACTCATTGGGACTTTTTCCCCCTTTGCTAAACTGGGTATGGACATGGCCAGCAAATGATGCATCCAGCCTGCAGGCTAGGATTTTGACAGCCCTCGGTGTATAAAAATAGCTAAACTGAATGAATTTGGATAGCATACAGAAAATCGAGACATCTCTATTACTTGAATACTGGGATAAATTTCATTTTAATTTGTGAAATTGGTTTGTTTTCAAATGTTTCTCTTACAATGGGAAATGTCCTGACCTAGTATTCAGTTAAGGTGTTTTTATGCTGTTCAGCAAAACTGATGAACGATCCATGAAGTCAGAAACAAACCTAATTTCCTGTGATGTTCCTCCAGAGAATCCAAAGGATCATGAAGATATGTCTGCTGGTAAGCAGTATTTCGTCTGTTCCATAGTTCTTTGTTAAATTGGTTCTATGAAGGGAATTAGTACTGCATGCTTAAAGAAGCAAAAAGAATATGCACATCTGGTTTTCTGCAGATTTTTCAATTTATATTGTTTTAATACGGATGTCAAGCACAAAATGAATGCAAGATAAGGAATTAAAAAAAAAAGCCATGCTCTGAAATATAGCAATGGCTAATTTTGCATTGGCTTGAAAAGCACAACTTTAAAAGTGGGAAGATAGAAATATGTGATAGGAAGGCATACTCCTTTAGAACTTCGTTTCAATAAACGTGTGTTAGATTTTTGCCTCTAGTTCAATGGTGGTTATGTGCCAGAAACTGGAAGAGCAGCTCCCCAACATGCACATGTGGGAGTGCCAGAAACCAGAAGCTTAGCTTCCCAGCGCACGCATGTACGCTGGCCACCTGGTCTTCCGGTTTCTAACGTGCATGCACACACGATCAGCTAGTCGGTGTGCACATGCACTCCAGGGAGCTGCTCTTCTGGTTTCTGGCAACCCTGTGGGTACGAAGACCAGCTGGCCGGCGTGCATGTGTGCGCTGGAACACGGAATAGCAATGGCCAATGGCTGGCGTGCCCACAGAGATGCTCTGCACGCCACTTCTAGCACACGTGGCGTATGTTCACTATCATGGCTCTAGTTCATTATTTATTATTTTTATTTTATTTATTGAATTTATACCCCGCCTCTCTTCACCCAAGGGGAACTCGAGGCGGCACAACAATACAATTTAAAACATAA
>JANHGC010006982.1:22585-32874 GCA_027560395.1 Boaedon fuliginosus | reverse complement strand
GGCAGAGATGGGGCCGGGGCCGTCCGACAGTTATCAGCTGCCTCAGACCAAGTAATACTATCCAAATAATGATGGTCCTAAGTTCATTATTAAGTGCAATTATAGCTCTGAGATAAAAACCCAAGAGGAATAAATAAATAATTAAATTACAGATTAGGAGCAAGGCCCTTATTGCATGTAGGAAGTGCCACAATATAATAAGTTTGGACTGAATTGAATACCAGAAATTTAGTCCGATTCCTCAGATAGCGACTATCATAAGAGGAACAGAATTGAGCCACTAAGCAACTCCCACTATTGATATTCTGCTGCCCAAGTGGCAGCTTTCACATAAGAAATCAACAGCTGCATGATAGTATTTTTGTCTTAGATCTTTGGACAAGGAATCAGAAGAAGGGGACAGAAGTGCAAATGGCATTCCCTGTGATTGTCCCAGCTGTCATTTGCCTCACCTTCTCGGAAAGTCTTCTGAGCTTGTCGGAGGCTTTGAGGCACAAGGATGCCAAACCAGTTCAGGGGGTCTTGGTGGCCTGAGGTCTCTGCAGGCTGGGATGCTGCATTCTGGGGTTGGGCCACATCCTCTGCTTTTCCTGGAGCTTTTCGTCGCCGTAGAACTAGACGCAATCAAACAGTAGCTTCAATCAAAGGACACTGACAAGCAGGGAAATGGATGTTGTTGAACTACAACTCTCAGGATGCCCATTGTAGGTTGTTTTAGAAAGCACAGTTGGACAGTTCTCATCCCTATCCTTGAAGAGTGGTTGAGGCTGATTTTTGGTATTTTCAATAGCTTCCTTGAATTCTTCCTTTGAATGGGTGCATTGAGGTTTTCATGTTATTGGGGACAAAGAATTTCTGATTTGTGTTTCTACTATACAGTGTTTATTTCACCAAATTGTTACATTTTTGGTTTTGAGTATTAATATTAGCAATAGTATTTAGTATTAATCCTCCCTGAGTGACTGAGCATGCGCGAGGAAGATGGCGCCGCAAGGAAGATGGCACCGAGAAGATGGCGCCACGATTCTCGGGCTGATTGTGGGTTCTCCTTGGTTCTTCGGGTGAGGTCCTGGGGCGCTAGTTACCCTCCTGGGCCCCTCGGGGGGTTGTGGGAACCCACAACCCGAGGGACCCGCAGGTGTTAGGGTTGCTGCGTCAGACGGTGCTGGTGTTGGTGGCGTTTGACGATGGGGATGACTGGAGGAGCTCGGACAGCTGGAGCAGCACAGCTGAATCCGGTCCGAAGAGGTCTAGTTCAGCTCGGAGAGATCTATTGCTGCTATCCCTGTTGCACTGTCGCCGCTGGTGTTGTAGCCCCTTGTTGTCGCCATCGCTGCCACTGTGGCTCTGGACGCCCCATGACTACTGTCCCTACTGCTTCTATTGCCTGCCTCTGGGACCGCTTCTATACCAGTGTGGACTCTACTGCTGTTGCCACTGTGAGAGGGCGGCTTTCAGACTGTAGGACTGGAGATTATGGCTGGCCGTTGTCTGCCCTGTTTGTGACCACTGCCATAGCTGCTGCTGCCCTGAGAGGGCAGCTTGGGACAGCCTTGGTGCTTCGGGCTGGTGACTATGAATGTCAACGTCTGCCATGGAAGTGCTGCGAGAGGCCCAGGGCCTGGATTGGGCCTCATGGTCTCTAGTACTGGGGAGAGGCAGGCGAGGCGAGTGTCAACCTTAACATGCTTAAGGACAGAACCCGGGATACAGGCGGGCTCTTTCAGCCCAAAAATTGCTATCTTTGTTTGCAATTTGAGTATCTGAATGACTGGTTTTCAACCCAAGAAATGGCATGCAAAGACTACAGACTAATAGGGTTTTCTAAATTTTAACAAAGTTTAAATTTCTAATTTGTTTCCCACTTCTTAAATTTATTTTGTCGTTAACCTTGTAGAAATTTAATTCGGTTCTAGTTTTTGTATTGTATGTATCTTACTACTGTGAGCTGCCCTGAGTCCATAAGGAGAAGGGCGGCATATAAGTTCAATAAACCTAACCCTAAACCTGTCCAGCAATTTTGATCACAATATACAGACCTACTCTTAGATGCTTATAAAGCAGAAACATTTTTATTCTTTGATTAATCTTTTATTCTTCCCTCTATAGCCATGGTGGCGAACCTATGGCACGCATGCCGGAAGTGGCACACAGAGCCATTCCTCCCAGCATGCAAGCTGTTGCCCCACACCCATGCGAACAGGCTTCCTGCGATTTTTCGTTTGAAAAAAAGCCCTCCTGCCCGTCCCAGCTCTATACTGGCTTTTCTTCCCTCTTCTGAAGCACAGGTGATTGGTGTGGCAGCGCTGATCAGTTGTTTTTCGGAAGAGGGAAGATTGCGTGTAGAGGGGAAGCGTGTGTGCATTTGCAGGGGTCGCATGTGCATTCACACAGTTCGTGCGCACGTGCTGGGGGGGCACATGTGCGCTTTCGGCATACAGATCCCAAAAGGTTCGCCACTACTGCTCCATAGTATCTGCAAGTGGCTTGTCAGAATGTTTTTTACAATCCCTTGCATTACTATTTCAAGGCAGAAATAACAAAAAAATTGGGATCACTTTTTTACTTGAATGTTAATTTATGCATTTAGCTACTGCGATTCCATATTAATCCCAACATTCAATTTGCTTATATTTCCCTATTAGAAACAAAAAGGACTCGAACCTCTGGAAAGAAAAAGTCTGTTCTACAAGATGATGATATCGAAAGCAATACTGTTTTTGGGCAACTCCTTAAGGCTGCAGGAATTACACTGAAAGCAGGAGAAAAACAGAATGAAATAGGTATTATTTGTTGTGCTGTGCTTCTTTGGTAATTGCAGTACTTGGTGTTACATATGCAAATCTGGGGGAGGGGGAATCCTTTTCTTTTTTTTTTTTCTTTTTTTTCTTTTGCTTGGAGTCTTTTGACTCATGAACAGGAAGAATTTCAGTTGTATTTGAAATAAATATCCATCATAAAATGGATGATAATGGTGGTAATAATGATGAATTGTTCTGTGTTTTTATGTTATCTCCTTGACCTATGTTATATTAAAGTTAACTATATTATTTTTTTCCTGATTTACTGCCAAATTGTGACTGTCCTATTACTTTTGCAAAGCCAAGTTTATTGGTTCTTCCCAGCATTTCAGCCACACACCCCCAAACCCCAAATTGATCAATGTTTCTGGGAACCTTGCAGTTCTTTCTATGCTTAGGCATATTTACCGAGAATATTTTTGCAAAGAGAAGAAAACATGCTGTACAGTTGTCACCATCAATGTCAAAACCTGTATGACAAACCAAATTCAGTGAATCAGAAGAAGAAAAGCAAAGGCTTCTTGTCTTGATTGGATGCAATTTGACACAAGGCAGGATTCCCAGAAAGATATATGTAATAAATGTAATAAATAAATAAATATAGTTATTGTATTTTCGTATATTTCCAGATTAGGAATTTTTTAAAAATGCTGTTGGATTTCTGCCAGCTATCACTGAATTGTTTAAAGACAAGAGAAGGTGGCATTTAGAATAATATGATGTGGTTGAAAGACAAAGGGGAAACGGAATATTACTCGAGCTGGAATGTATGGTATTTATGGTTAGAAAGGAAAAGAAAACAGAAAGACTAATTGGAGATACAGAAGGAGAGAGGAAAGTTAAAGGAGTTAAAATAGCAAAAAGAAATGGTAAAATGGCATATTATTATTGTATTAGTATTATAAACTAATAGATGCTTCATGAATAGACACGAAGCAAACATGTCGTGCCTGTTAAGTATTAGAATTTTTGGTTGTTTTTTATCCTTGTCTGTGTGTTCTGTGTTTTTTTATATGTTGTTTTGTGATGTTTTCTTAAAATGTTTAATAAAACTATTAAAAAAAAGAATAATATGACGTGGATACGTATTTTTATGCATGCTTCTCTTGATACTTTTTTGTAGCTGTAGATGGAGCAATTTTCCAGAAAAAGTTGCACCAAGCCTTAAGAAAACACTCTTCTTATCCACAGGTATGAATCTGAATCTTATTTCTGAAATTATATTGATATATATTTATTTTTGCCCACATAACAAATAGCTGTTCTTTTTAAAAATTAGATTGTTGCAGAATTTATCAGTGGCTTGGATTCCCACATTGAAAACAGAGATCAGTTTAGGAATTGTCTTTTACCATGCATACCTGCACAAAATCAAGAAACAAAGTAAGTGAAAAAAGTTGTTTGATGCTTGAAAACTATCACCCAAATGTTTCAGAACTATAGTTAGCTTCAGTGGCATTGAAAAATCCCTGATGACATACATGAACTTGCCTGGATGGGAATAGGGATAAAAGTACTAATGTAAATTGATGCACCTTTTAGAGGGCAGACCAAAAGCATATAAGTAAATGCTATAGTACATTGACTGAAAGAGATAAATCTGTTCTTTTTTTGTTTGTTTAAAGAATTCAGTGATTATTCTAGTACAAATACATAGTTTTTTATTCACATATTTCCACTTGGCAGTTGGGTTATGCAACCAAACAGCAAATTTTCTAGAGTGAATTTGTAATGAGAGTAACAGGAAGCTGTCTTTCTCCTCCTTAGTAATGCGGTGCATTCATACTGTGAAAGCCTCATTAAATTGCTTCTTGGAATTGAGATATTGCAGGTATGTTTACCATTTAATTTTCCCATTTTCTCCTGACAATCAAAAGTAGACATCCTAAGTGCCACTAAGGCATTAGACTGAACTGGTGCGAAAAATGAAAGATGAAAGAAATGGAGCTCATATGCAGTCTATTCCCATCTTTCCCATCTTTCTCCAATCAACCATCTGTAATTACTATTCTTTGGTCCAGGATTACAAAAAGAAGTGTACTCTCATTCAAACCAACTCAGTATAACTCAAACCCCTGCCTGAATCTATGAGGGTTGAAGAGAGGGAAGAGTATGATTGTATACAGTCCAGTTTCTTCCTAATTAGTCTTCAGAGAATGCCTAGATAGAACTAGAATAATGAATAGAAAGATGTCACGAGATTGTTGGAAAGATCCATTTGTTTTGATCACTTTTGACTGCAAATAGCATTGGGTTAATATTAATCCACTCATACCTCAAATTTTTTTAATGCACTGAGAAATTGGGAAATGGGTATAGTTCTGTTTCACTTTAAAGTGGGCTTCACAGAGGCACAAAGGATATAACAAATTGATCACTTTCTTCCAGATTTGAATAGTTGTTATTGCAATCAGGTAATTTATTTGTAGTCTCTTTATACAGTATATATATATTGCCCAAATGAAGTAACAGTTTTCATATTCAAAATGTGTGTGTGTGTTTGTATTACTCTCAGAAAATTGATTTGTAGTCTCATTATATTTAAAACTAAGTTTATTGTAAATATTTGCATTAACTTTTTTAATGCAATATTAACTAAGATTCCCCAATATTTGTAACAGGTTTAGTCAAACTGAAAAAGTAAAATATTGGAATAGATCCAACTTTTATCGTTTAAATTCAGGAGATAGAATTTGTCTTTTCTGAAACAGAAAGCTATTGTATCATTTTGCTTGTGGACATCTCTAATGTTTTTATGTACCATTAACTGATACTTTAGGAAAATTGTCTTGCATTATTTTGTACAAGATTTTGTACACAATGTAAAATGCAATTTTCTCAAAACACTTTTATCTTTTTGTTTTTTGGAAGCCTGCTGTGATAAAACTGTTATTTGAAAAGCTCCCTGAATTTTTTCAGGAAAGGTAAGTAAATCTGAGGGAGATGGGCAGTTAAAACTATGAGATGGATGAATAAAATAAAATAAATACTTTTTTGAAAGGTATTTAAGGTAGAATATTGTCTATCAGATAACTTCTGTTTTTTACTGTTGTTTTGGAATCCTAAAAAAGGGATCTGATTTGCATTGAAGGGGAAAAAATACAGTAGACTGGTATAAATAACTTGTTTGTAGTCCTAAGAAGTACACAATTAAAGATTAGCGTTCAGTTTCTTATGGTATATATACCTTCTGCTGTAAAAGGCCAGCTTTACATGGCAAAATAAACAAATAGATTGTTGAAGTGTAATTGACTTTATTTTAATCCCTAGTATAGATGGTTACATGGCTCAAAATTAAAGTAATAGTCATTCTTCCTAATGTTATTTATGTTATGAATGGTGCTTTTATTTCCAGAAAAAAAGGCTTAAAGAGATGGTACTGAAAAAAGAAATGTTGGGTGGTAACTACGCAGACAATTAATAGATTTTAGAATACTGTCTGTATTAGTAGTAAGGAAGATAGTGTACTTGATTTCTTCTTCCCTGTTGTGATTCTTTTGTCATTTTTATTTTTCAGTGTTGGCAGTGATGGATTAAATTTGCCTCGGCTGATTGTCAATCAGTTAAAATGGCTTGACAGGATAGTTGACAACAAGGTAAGACCAAATAGTAGACAATTAAAAACTCTTTCTCAGGGTTCATTTTAAAATTCAGTTGCAGCTGGATCTTACAATATAATTTGTGTAGTGCTACTTGAATTGATGCTGTTGAGAAGTCAAAGAGTAATTGTTTATAATTGGATTATAATAAAATATGTATTTATTATATTTGCTTACTTTGCTTCATTACAGAGATGAGGTTCATTGCATATAGCAGCCTAAGTAATGTAAAACCAATTTCCTGAAAAAATTTGCAAAATTAAAAATTCATTTTATACTGTCAAAAATGCAGCAGATATGGTCACGGATAATAGCTAGGACCTGCTTCTTAGCAAAAATTATTTACCAAATTTCTCTTCTAACTAAATTGGGGAGATAAAATTACATGGCTGTACAGAGGAACTATTTGTGGGACTCCTAATAGCAAGATCAAGCTTGATTTTATTATTATTCTCAATAAATTTGTTTGCTACCCATTTTGCTTTGAAGCAATTTTATTTATGAAATTTATACACCGTTCAGAGTCACGTTGGATAATGACATGGGCAGCATATAAATTTAATAAAATAAATTTTGATTTTGATTTATAGCAAAATGTTTGTTTGCTGATGTACTATATAAATAATATATTTGTAATACATAACCAGTATCATAGGCATGTATGTCCTGAAGGAGGCGGTGGTGAGACCCCTCCTCAAGAAGGCTTCCCTGGACCCGACTGTTTTGAACATCTTTTGTCCAATCTCCAATCTTCCCTTTTTAGGGAAGGTTGTTGAGAAGGTGGTGGCGCTTCAACTCCTGCATACCTTGAAGGAAACTGATTATCTGGATCTTCTACAGTCTGGTTTCAGGCCTGGGCACAGCACTGACGGCATTGGTCGCACTAGCGGATGATCTCTGATGGGGCTGGGACGGAGGAGTTTCCTCCGTCCTGGTGCTTCTTGACCTCTTGGCGGCTTTCATGGTATCCTTCTGGGGCGGCTTGAGGTATTGGGAGTGAGAGGCACCATTTTATGGTGGTTCACGTCCTTTCTCTCGGGCTGTACCGAGTTGGTGTTGGTAGGGGGGGCAGAGATCTGACCCGAGGCCCCTGCCTTGCGGGGTGCCCCAGGGTTTGGTTCTCTTCCCCCTCCTATTTAACATATACATGAAACCGTTGGGAGAGATCATCCGACGGCATGGGGTAGGGTATCATCAGTATGCTGATGATATCCAATTGTATATCTCTGCCCCGGGTTGTACTAGTGATGCCGTCGAGGTGATGTCCTGGTGCCTAGACGCTGTGAGGATTTGGATGGGGACCAACAGGCTCAGACTCAAGACTGAGTGGCTGTGGATGTTGCCCCCACATGGTCCAGTGGATTATCCACCTTTAACGCTGGGGCAGGAGAAATTGCCCCCTTCAGAAAGGGTGTGCAACTTAGGGGTCCTCTTGGAACCACAGCTGCACTTGGACCATCATTTGGTGGCTGTGGCCAAGGGAGCCTACGCACAGGTGCACCTGTTGTATCAGTTGCGCCCCTTCCTGGACCGGGAAGCTCTTCTGACAGTCACTCATGCCTCATCACCTCTCAATTAGATTACTGTAATGCGCTCTACATGGGGCTGCTCTTGAAGAGCACTCGGAAGCTCCAGTTGGTCCAGAATGCAGCCGAGCGAATGATAAAGGGTGTACCTCGGTGCATATTTTATTATTATAAAATTGTTTTAATTATGTTTTTATTGTATTGTATTTTAATTCTTGTAAGCCGCCTTGAGTTCCCCTTGATCGGGGAAGAGAGGCGGGGTATAAATATAATTAAATAAGTAAGTAAGTAAGTAAGTAAGTAAGTAAGTAAATGTATAGCATATATCTCATGGCTTGTCAGTATTTTATTTAAACAGTCACTGTAGAGAAACTTTTCTTGAATTTCTATGACCTCATTCTTTGTTACTTGTAGGATCTTGTTTTAATGATCATGCAGATGGTTTATGTTTCACCTCCATCAATCCAACATGATATCATTACAAGTCTGCCAGAAATTCTGGAAGATTCCCAGCATTGTGAAGTTGCCAAACAACTTAGGTAAATATGGTGTTCCTGTGATTTAAAAATAATCTTCCTGTATTTTTGTGGTTTTCTGGCTTTTTCCCGCAACACTATGTCATTAAATATATCATAGGAATTAATAGAGGCCATGTCCAAAGTAACTAAGTTGGTGAAAGGTTTGGAAATTTTAATATTCTATTATAATCCATTCCTGCTAAGTTTTAAAGAATACCCATTTAGAGAAATGAAGCATTCTAGACTTTGGAATTGTTAGTAAGAACAGCCCAGCAACCAGAAAAATAAGAAAAATCATAACACAAGAAAACAAAAGGTTCCAGCTGTGTTGGTATCAGTAAAGCTTGTTGCAAGCACCTTCCTGGCTTTCACATCTTGGATAATCTCCAAGAAATAATGATGAACAATTGGAAAAAAAGAACACTATATAATATTGCAGTTTGGGTGCTTTGTATCTGTTTAAAAGTATATTTTTTTTTGCCTATTCTTTAGTTCTTTGTTAAAGGAGAACATTGGGCTTACAGTTCCAGTCTTGGATGCGCTTTCCTGTTTGAATCTTGATATGGAACTTCTGTCTGAGGTATGGAATCTCCTGTCAGGAATTAAATTTGCCGTGATTTTGGAATCATCCAGAAACTCATTAACTGTTCTACTCCTATATGCAGTGCAGGCAAGAAAGTCACAGTAAGAGGCAATCTTGATTGCTCCAAATTTTCTTTGTTAGAAGGATTGTCTCTGTTATCTGAAAGTTTAAACAATTTTTAGAGTGCAAGATAGTCTTGAATTTCCTAGTTTTTCTTCTAAGCCTTTGGCAGGAGTTTTATTTAAAAAAAAACCCTTAATGAGTTTTCCATTAAAGTTACCTCAACATTTTGGGATAAGCACAAGCAAGGCATATAATTCTTTTTCTCATTTTGACATCTGAACAAATTTTTGCTTTCCCAATAGATACGCCAGTCTGTCATGATTTCAGTGTCTGCTGTAAAAGTGGAAGATTTACCCGTAATAGTTAAATTTATTCTTCATTCTATGAAGGCCACTGAAGCAACGGAGGTACAGTATCTATCCTATCCATCAAAGATGCTCAATTTGAATATTATATTTTTGGAATGAAGAAGTTTTCCACATTATAATAAATATGGGAAAAAATGGCTTTGTTTTTATGTATGAATGACAGAGGTTCTAGTGTTAACTCACATCTGGAACTTTTACCATTGAGATAATTTCAGATTACTTTAATCCCCCTTTTTTCTTACCTAGGCAGATAAGCAGATATTTTGAGTTTGATTTGTTTCAGTTTGGTTCATAATTTGTTATAGTTGGCTCTGAGTAGCTTCTTATTCTACCACCTGTAAACATTAAAATCACTAAGAATTAGATAAATTATGAAACTTAAGCTGTAAAATATTACTATGTTGATGATCCATCTAATGTCTTACACATGCAGAAAGAATCATTTTTGTTTCCACTTCTCCTCAAAGACCTACTGAAGTAACAAGGCTCTGATTGTCTTCCCTTTATGCTGGGTCAACTTAAATTTGGGGAGGGGGATTGCTGTTGCAGGATAGGGGCCAACAATTGAAAAGGTTATCCCCAGGAACTGTATAGATAATTTTCTTTAAGAGGGGTACTTGAAGGGAACCTGTACTTCCTAATCAAGCAGGCAGAATTTACTGGGAGTTGCTCTAAACCAGTGTTTCTCAAACTGTTGGTTCACTGCCCCCTTTTAGAAAAAATTGAATGCTTAACGCCCCCCTGCCAACCCCCACCCGAGGGGAGGTGAGCTGCCCAAGCCCTGCCCCTGGAATGCCCCGCCCCTTGCCTAGGGCACTGCTGGGGGTTGGG
>JANHGC010006980.1:52427-66610 GCA_027560395.1 Boaedon fuliginosus | reverse complement strand
CCATCCCCACTTTGTTGGCCTTCCGTAAAGCTACAAAGACCTGGCTCTGGCAGAAGGCCTGGAATTAATGTGCCTCCCCCCTCCTCCTTTGGATGAGTCTGGATATGTTGACTGTGTTGGATATTTTAAATTGTAATTTATTGTATTTTTTAACTGTTGTTAGCCGCCTCGAGTTCCCCTTGACTGGGGAAATGAGACGGGGTATAAATCAAATCAAATCAAATAAATAAATAAATAACTGATATTCCTTCCAAATCTATGAACTTTGGAGCAATCTTTTTAAAGTTGTAATATACTAACCCTTTTTAATTTTTCAGGAGCATTTGGCTTTTTTGAAGTGACTCATGATATCACCAAATTCTGCAAAGCAAAGATATTTGAACACATAGGCAAAAGAACTCCAATGGCTATTAGATTTTCAACTGTTGGTAAGGATCTTGCAGATTTTCAATGTTTCTTATTTATTTACTTTATACCTAAAGGGGTTTTATTGAATATGCGTGCTTATTTATATATCAATTCAATACTTTAATCTATTTTGATGGATTTTTATGTGCTGTTTTTAATTAACTGGGCAATAAGTCATTTACTAAGTAACAGCTTTAATGTGAAATGTTGATTCGTTATATTTTCCTAATTTTTAGTAGAATATTAGGATTAATAGCTGTGCATTCTTGAACAAGTTTTATGAATAGCAGAAACATAGGCATGTTTATCGCTGCATGCACTTGAAAAAGTGTAATGACATGGGTAGTCCTTGACTTATGACACAGTTGATATCAGAATTGCCATTACTAGCAGGGAAATTATTAAATGAGTCATGCCTAATTTTGCAACCTTCTTTGCCATGGTTGTTAAGCAAATCAGTTGTGGTAAATGAATCATGCAATTGTTAAGCAAATCTAGATTCCTCACTTGACTTTCCTTATCAGAAGCCATCTGGGAAAATCACAAATGGCAATCACATGAGGCTGGGATGCTACAACCATTGTAACTACATGGCTGTTACCAAGCATCTAAATTGTGAGTCATAAGTGTGAAACTGGTTGTAAGCTACTTTTTAAAATGCTGTTGTAACTTTGAATGGCTGCTAAATGAATGGTTGTAAGTCAAGGACTACCCATATAATAATATTTATGTTTATTTTGTTCTGATTTGTTTTGTTTTGTCTATGTTTCTAATTGTTTTAATTTGGCACTACATTCTGTAAACTCCCTAGAGTCTCCTGAAGTGGATGCCCCTAATAAATTTACAAAAATGAAATAAATGTATTAATTTAAACATATGTTTTTGCTGCATGAACTGAGTGAATTTATTCTGCACATTATTTAAATTTAAAAGATGATCTTCAAGTATTTTTTCCATTTCTCTTAAGTCATCTCATCCAAACCTCCTGCCATCCCCCTGAAATTTAAATTACTTCTGTGCAATTCTGTTTCTGTATTTATCTTTTAAATGTCAACCATCCAGGAAGTAAATACATAGACAAAGTTGATCAAGGCATTAGACTATGTACATAGGATTTAATCATGGAATTTTTTTTTATTTTTTATTTAGCTGGAGAAGCAGGCTCAGCTGACACAGTGCGTGATCCCCGGGGCTTTGCAATGAAATTCTATGGTGAAGATGGAAATTGGGATCTTGTAGGGAACAACACCCCCATCTTCTTCATTAGAGATGCGATGCTGGTAAATTGGAACATGTGTTCTTAATCAGGTTTCTGGCAAAGGCCTTGGAGCATATTAAATGTGGCCATTGTTTTGGAATCTGCCATTATAGTTACTTCTGGACATCTATAGCTGTTTAATGGCATATTGTAAATGCCTATAGTTTTTTATTACAGTGAGGCATAAATCTGTCAGTCAATACACCTTACAAAAAGGACTGTGTTGTGGTGATCGATAAGTCTAAACTAGGATTTCCAGTTTGAGGTGGGAAAGAAATCTATTTTAGAATGAAACGCATAAGGTTTGGGTATTTTCTGTCACAAAATGGGATAAACGTATTTCATAGATTTGTAGCAATAATAGTGATAGGAAGTATCACATGTTGCAAGGGAAAAGAATACAAAGGTCTACTTTGCCTATCTTGAATATGCAAGTTAAAATGAGGGAAAATGTATGGTAATACAAGTAGACCTCGACCTACAACCACAATTGGGCTCAAAATGTATGTTGCTAACTGAAACAGTTGTTAAGTGAGTTTTGCCCCATTTTGCGACCTTTGTTGTCATATTTATTAAGTAAATGACTGCAATCATTAAGTTAGTAGGTTGTTAAGTGAATCTGGCTTCCCCATTGACCTTGCTTGTAAGAAGGTTGCAAATATGACGAGGGGATACTGCAAACAACATAAATATGAGTCAGTTGCCAAGTATCTGAATTTTGATATTCATTTTAAATTATATATTCACAAGAGTTCTCCTTCCAAAATGAGTATCTGAAAGTGGAAACAGAAACAGAAGCAATGTGCCAGTCTTCATCATTACAGTCTTAATGATTGTATATAAAAATTCAACGGGTTTTGTTCATTTTATTTTTATCCTGATAATTTAGTTGGAAACAATAAATTCAAACAGATTGTTTGTGATTCATAAATGCTTATTTTTAAAGCAAGCTCAGAAACTGTGTAGGAAATCTGCAGTAGATTTAACTCTAATGCAAACGTATAATACTTTAATTCTTTTTGTATTCTGTTAGTTTCCATCTTTTATCCATAGTCAAAAGAGAAATCCACAGACACATCTGAAAGATGCAGACATGGTGTGGGACTTCTGGAGTCTTCGTCCTGAGTCTTTGCACCAGGTAAGGTTTTACCCCCTTTTAATTACTTTTAGTCAGAGGAAATGGCAAAGATCAAAGATATAAATTAAAAACTTGATTATTGTTATACATAAAATTACATTATCTTATTATAGAAAAAGTTGTCAAGAAAGAAGAAAATTGGGTTGAGTTTCTATTACATCTTTAATTTCTTAGATATTTTTAGATTTTTTTTTATATAAAAGGCAAAATAGTCAAAGCTGCTCTTAGCCCTTTCTTGTTCTAGTTCAGTGATGGCGAACCTTTTTGACACAGAGTGCCAAAACCGGAAGCAAGTGAGCCTGCATGCGCACTCGCGTGCCAGAAACTGAAAGAACACGTGATTTTGGTCTGCGCATGCACGGAGCTTTGGGTTTCCGCACATGGGCACAAGATCAACTGTCCTGTGTGCATGTGCCGGTTCCACTTGGCAGCCTTTCGGGTCCCCTGGGATGAAGGGCCCCTCCCCAGCCTGCCTGGGGCGAGGGAGGCGGTGGTGACCGCCCAGCCGCCCCTCCCCAAATAGGGGAAAACGCCCCTCTCCAGCTGGAGCCCTTCCTGGCTGCACGGACTGCTCTCCTGCTGCTTGCCTGAAGGGAGGGAGGGAAGGAGCGATTCACGCACGCTGCCCCACCGCCCATCCCCAATGAGGGGAAACTGCCCCTCTTCATCTGGAGCCCTTCCTGCCTGCATGGACTGGTCTCCTGCTGCTT
This sequence comes from Boaedon fuliginosus, assembly GCA_027560395.1. Lineage (NCBI taxonomy): Eukaryota > Metazoa > Chordata > Lepidosauria > Squamata > Lamprophiidae > Boaedon > Boaedon fuliginosus. The sequence goes on along the minus strand of JANHGC010006980.1, from coordinate 63,096 downwards.
GCCTGAGGGGAGGGAGGGAAGATCCAGACTGCGTGTTCTTGCCGGCAGCTCTGCGAGGAAAATGAAACTGAAAGTGTAGGTGGCCCGTGCATATGTGAGCTCCAGAACCTGGAAGAGAAACAGGTGATGGCTCTGCGTGCCCAAAGAGATGGCTCTGCGTGCCACTTCTGGCATGCGTGCCATAGGTTCGCCATTACTGACTTACTGAAACGATTGGGTTTTTTTTTCTGGAAAAGAAAGATGCAACCCTCTTAACTAAGTGAGAACAACCCATAGCTGAAAAAGAGGAAAACATTTAGGGCATATCCACATTTTGTGTTTAAATAACTACTTCTGTCCTTTGCTCGTGGAGCTTAATGCTAAGCTAGTTTAATAAACTCCTGTCTAGATTTAGATATTTAGGCAAGTCACCACGCCAGTGGACAATTTTTATATTACTGTGCCATCACATCTTTTTTTCCCCCTAGAAAAAGGATTAAGTACTTTTTTTCCCCCTAGAAAAAGGATTAAGTACTTTCTTTCCTGTGGATGGTTCTCCCTGGATACACACAAATACATACAAACATACACATATACATAAAGTTGGAGCCTGAAAGTGCGTGTAGGCATAATAAATAGGAGAGTGTAATCATTCTACATCAGGTAGCTAACCTTCTAAGAAAGTTAATAAAAAAGGTGTATCCCTGGACTTCCTTAAAAAAATAGGGGGACTAGTTACCTCAGGAAAAGGAAATAGCAATTAAAAAAATTCTTCCAAGTTATCCTTGAAGGCAAAAATTATATCAATTGTGCTATTGCAGTATTTTAAGGGAACATGGGAAATACTCTCTGTTGAAGGGTCATTCCCTCTTCTGCAAAGTAGTCAATGAACTCCTGGACTACTGCTGTCTAAAATGGACAGGAGTGAAAAGTGGACTTCAGAATTGGAGCAGAAAAATATGCCCTGGATTAACATAATCAGTTTCTGCCTTCCAGTAATGATTGCCTGCCAGTTCTGGCAGTGGGATCATTGTGTAGTGCAGCTTAATGCAGTCTGGAGCTGTATCACTTCTTCCTTGGTGCCTTAATTTTCTGGACTGCTTTGAAATTGTAATCAACCAGGTAAATTCTCAGATTACTTCATGGAATTATTTCCAGGTTAACATTTCATAGAAATCCTGCCCACTGGGTGAAATTTAAAGTACAGTTTCTGCCACTGTTTTGTATGCTTTAGCAGAATTTGGAAGTATAAAGTTTGTTTTTATTATTGGTTTGTTTAGTTTGTAAAGATAAGACTTCAGAGGAAATGAACTGATCAGTTTGAAACGTGACGTTACTACCATTTCATGGAGTGTATTGATTAGTTCTAGAGAACATAAGAGATGGGCTTTCCTGTCTTTTATGCTTATACTTTTATTAGATTCAATAAAATTTCTTGTTGCATTTCAACACTTTTTTGCAAAGGCAAAAAAGCTAATGTCTTTGAAAAACTGCATTAAAGCATTTAACTTAGCACTCTGCTTGTTACTTATGAAAGTGATGTTAAAGAAATTCACATTATTAGTAGTTTAATGAAGAAAATGTGTTGTGCCTTCAGACTGATACAAAGACAGATTGGTTCTCATTTTTTAAATATATATTGAAAACTTTTTACATTTTATAGCTGAGGGTGTGTAATAGTACTAGTTGATAAGAAGATGTAATCAGTAGAGTGAAGAAATAAGTTTTTTTTTTAAATGAAGCAAGCTCAGGGTTAGATCTTGTTAGAAAAGGGTTAAGAAGAAAAATCTGCTAATGTCTCAGGTAACCAGGGAGTGGGATTGATGTCCAAGAGGGAAGGGAATTTGAATGGCAGTGCCTCTAAAATTGGGTTTCTTTATTGCCTTCTGCATCTCGCTGGCAATATGAACATGAGATAGGGGGATATTTACCTGAACAGAATACATCCCTGAATTTAAGAAGACTCTAGTCCCTGTATATAGTTTATCAACTTGAGTGTGCAATATTTGGATCCAAAATAGGCAAAAGTTGCTTATTGCCTGTATCAATGTTTTTCAAACTTTGTAATTTTAAGATGTATAGACTTTAAATCCCAGAATTCCCCCACCAGTATGACCTATATCCTTGCTGTACTTGTTGAAAGAAGTTTAAAGGAATTTTACCCTTTTTGGGACTCACGAGAGAGCAGCTTGAACTAACAAAATGCATGTTTAAATTAAGGCATTAAGAAGTGGTGAACTGTGGTTGTACACCATGTTACTTCTTCCAGTATGCCTGCTGGAATTCTGGGGTTTTTCAGAGCCCCTATAGCTACTGTGGGAGCTTCAGAAAAGGTACAAGAAGCGTACCCATGAAATACTTAAAGCATCTTCCCTGCTTCAAATTCAAATCCTACATATCTCTATTACTTAGGTTTGTTGACTGTAATTTAAACTAATTCTGGAGATTTCATGTTCCTTTTCTTATACAAGGTAACAATTTTGCTAATATCCTGCAAAGTGACCAGCATTTGTTGTTAGTTATTATATGCTTTCCTTTGCTGGATAAATTAAACTGGTATAATTTATTAACCGCCCCCCCTTCCTAACTCTTTATTTCCTCTTTCTTCCTAGTTTCTTTTATTCCCATGTGCGGAGATAAAATGAAGCCTGTCCCCAATTTACAGATTATTTGAGGGAAAGAAACCTTATCTCTCTGATGGGTAAATATGGCATTATTTTTTGATTTGTTATTTGAGGGCTTGATTTATAAGAACTAGTCTTCTTGACCACTTAATATACGTGAATGCCAGTGTAGATGATTGACAGCTGAAGAGCTATATTTAAAATCCACTCCATATATACTTTATATTCATTGACCCATTAAACAGATTTGGCATGAAGCTGCAATTGGTTTTGTATTCTCGTTTGCAGTGCATATCTGCAAGGTGTGAAATCTGTCTGAAGCTAAGAGGTTTCTTCATTAGACATTAATCATTCCAATCAGGATCAGACCACCACATATTTTGGGGTATGGAAGTATGGAATAAATTTTATATGCTACAGAAGTAGTGTGACAGGTAGTTATCCCTGGATCCAAAATGTATTAAACATCACAACTAATGAAGCTGACTGTTCTTAGAGAAATATATTTAACAAAAGTTTTCATAACTTTAGTGTTGTAATATCAGAATGGGGAGAGTTATTGCAATGTTGCTATACAATTAATACTGCAGCCACAGAAAGATTCCATAATTCTATTCAACCAGGATTACTGGTTTGAATGTCCACAGGTTGGTTTATTGGACATTATTGAATTGATTTTATTGGCCAGTTTCTCATATGTATTTTACTATTGATGTTTGACTACTATTATGAATGACAAGATGTGGAAATACTATGCACAAGTGTGTATTTAATTTTATTTTGATGTTAAAGCACTACGTTGGACTTTGACTGTTTTTTTCCCAACATATCCAAGAACAAAATGCAGGGATTGCTTCATGTTTTCAGATGTTTGTATATTTTGTTTAGTTTTTCACTAACTTCGTGATAGCAAATTGTAGTTAAAGTTCAAAGCCTTGGGAGAGATGATTGCCAAGGGGTATGGAAAATACTGTTTGAATTCATAGAAAGAACACATTGCTTGACTTTTAAATTATAGAACCTGATTATTTATGAGCTTGAGAGTTGGTGTTCTAATGATAAGTTGAGGGAAGGTTTACAGAGATTTGATTAATTGGTCTGCTACTTCTGCTCTTCTGGCTTTCTGAAATTATGGTGTTTTTCTCATTGTCAGTTCTCTTTTGTATTCACTGCCAAAGTAAAGTGATTTTATTTATTTAATTTGGTGGCACTAATAGAATTGAATTAATCTCCTAAGAAGTAAAAAGAGACTTCACAATATTCAGAAGTTCTATTGATTAGTGAGTTGATAACAGTTGGTACTTATTACTCTTATTGGTCTGTACGTCTCTGCCTATTAGTTCTTGGTTTATTTTACCTTTTCTTCAATATACCCTGAAAGTTGTGTGCAATAATATTATTGTATATGGATATTACAGTATTACAGATTCTGCCTATTAAACAAAGGAAGTAATTATAATGATTCTAATTTAATAAACTCTTAACCTGATCCTTGATGGTCATAGGTTTGATTATCAAGGACTCCTGTATAGATACTTTCTATTTCCTTTTTTACTCTTTCCAAGTCAGTGAAATATTGGAAAGAAATTATATAAAGGTTGCCATATTATTTCAATGTGTGAGAAAGAAAACTGAACAGAACAACTTTTCAGTTAATAGCAGTCGCAATAGCACTTAGGGTTATATGCTGCTCTATAGTGCTTTACCGTCCTCTCTCAGCATAATGCCCCCAACATTTGGGTTCCCATTTTATTGACCTCGGAAGGATGGAAGGCTGAGTCGACCTGCTTGGCAGTTAGCAGAATTAGCCTGCAATACTGCATTCTAACCACTCTGCCACCATAATAGTATGGTAGGAGAAATTGAATTTGAAAAAGGTAAAAAATTGGTCAAAAGAGAGGGGCGGGGTATAAATCAAATAAAAAATAAAAAATAAAAAATTCTAGTGCATTGTTATGGAGAAACAGAGGGCGGGAGTCCAAGTGGTAGGACTGCAACCATAGAGGGCACCGTTTTACATCCAGAGTACTCATAAAGTAACTTCAGAATAAGATCTTCATAAACTGAGAGCTCAGGCCAGCTGGAGTTCAGTTCCTCTCAAATCTAAATGTTTTTATCTGCTAAATGCTGAGGAAATTAATTATAGTGACTCCTCAGATAGGCTTATCAAGCATTCTTTCTTACTACAGATACACAAAAGAGTGTATTGATTCGCAGATGAGGACATATATGCTCCTTTTCATATCTACCTGGGTTCTTCTGGCTTCATCAGATCTTTGTAGAATGAGGGCTCAGGCCAGCTGGAGTTCAGTTCCTCTCAAATATAAATCCTTTTATCTGCGAAGTACTGAGAAAATTAATAATAGAGACTCCTCAGATAGGCTTGGCAAGCATTATTTTTTACTACAGTTACAGAAAAAAATGTATTGATTTTTGGAGGAAGACATTTATGCCACTTTTCATAATTGTCTGGGTTCTTTTGGCTTAGTATATTTTTTAAAAAGTCTTTATTAGTATTGCGTCATGTCTTGTTACATGCCACTTGCTTGAACTTCTATCGGACTCCACACTCACTCCCTTGTGTCATGACTAATGGGGATGGGTGTGACTGAAAAGCAAATCTAAATCCCCTTGACTGATGGAAGTAATTTCATAGTTTTTTTCAATCTATGAGTTTTTTCTTCTTTGGATCTGCTATTCCTGGTGCTGATTGGATAATAAAAAAAGGATACAGCCAGAACAATGCCTATTAATTTCTGAGTTGTGCTGTGTAAAGACATCTTCATTTTCTTGCCAATTTTATCTCAAGTATGTATAAAATGAAATTCATGAAACGGTCTTCATGAAAGTTTATTTGGCACTCTGACATGAATGATTCAGAGGAAAGTGTACTCCTTGTACTACAAATGCCAAAAGGTTTGTGATAGCCTTGACCCTTACTGTGACTACTTGAAAACCCCTTGCAGATTTTGAGAACACATATTACCGGTACCTAATTTCACTAAACTTTGCTAAATACTGAAACTTCAGGTCGAGTATTTTTCTGATCTTGACCATGGTTTTTTTTTCATTCAGTCCTGCTATAAATGCCAGAGATCTCTGTTGATGGAAAATCTGACGATGCCAGTTGCACTGTTGTGTGAGACATTAAATGAGAAATTTAGATAAACTATAAGGTTTATGTCTATATGTATACGCGCACACACACACACACACACACACACACAAATTAATTTATTGTGTTCAAAAGACATGTTATGTTCTGGTTTTAATCTTCTGCTGTTCTCTTTAACAGAAAGTGAAAGAAAAATAGAGATTTAAGAAACTAAATTATATAATTGAAGAGCAACAGATGGTGAAAAACTGTCTGGAAGCTAGGTTTTTCTTTCATTTATGAATTTGCAAAGTTTGATGGAAAAAAACCTAAAACTTGGATGCATGCCTGTTATGCATGCATTCCCTCAATGCTTTAAAGAAAGTGAAAAATGTACTCCATAATCTTCTACCTGTCAAATTAAGCCCCCATTTCATCAATGCAGGAATCTAAAGTAAAATATTCCTGATAGTTAACCTGGCTTATGGTTAAACACACACAAACAAGTGGAGTTTACCAACTCTCAGGGTAAATGTTATCACTATCATACAGATTTCTTTTTAAGATTTTTTAAAAATATTTTTCCCCATATTCACATTAAATCTGCCTTTCTGCAACATAAATCATGAATTTGTGAGAGAAAAACATTGTCCAAAGACATCCTCTCAGCTTTACCAGACAGGAAACATGATTAGATAACTAACTCTACATTATTGTAAAACTGAATTAACAGACTATTGCAAGCCTGAAAATACAATTCTTCCACCGTTTCCTTTACAGTCTGAGAAACTAGGGAAAGTCCCTTTTGAACGTCTTATCCTGCCTACAATTCAGCTCCAGCTATGATGTCTCTTTTCTGACCATTCCCAAGGCAGCATCTGTTTGCCGTACATATCTTTACACATTCTTTCAAATACTTGAAGAATGCTGTCATACTTATTTATTTATTTATTTATTTGTTTATTTATTTGATTTATACCCCGCTTCTCTTCCCCGGTCAAGGGGAACTTGAGGCAGCTTACAATATTAAAAAATACAATAGTACAGTGATATAAAAATAGTTAAAACACATTCATACTACTCTCAATTAACTAAGGGGGTGGGGGGGATTTGTTGATTCCAAGCCTGTCGACAGAGCCAGGTCTTAACAGCTCTGCAGAAGGCGAGTAAATTCAGGATGGTTCTGAACTCCATGGGGAGTTGGTTCTAGAGGGCCGGCGCTGCCACAGAGAAGGCCGTAGCTCAGGGGCCCGCTAGCCGACATTGTTTACCCCCACTCTCAGTTCTTTCAGTCTTTCTTCATAAATTTCCAATTTCTTGATCATGTTGTTTTTCTCCAAACCTTACCCAGAACTATATATAAATAGTAACAGTGAATGTTGGTCTGACCAATGCAGAATAAAATGGAACAACTACTCCCTTTAGTTGTAAACTATATTTCTGTGACGCAGCCTAAAATTGCTTTTACCTTTATTGCTAGACACTTAGGGTAGAAACTGAAGGCTAGACAGTGAGACTGCTTTCAAGTAGCAGACTTGGTGTCCCTGAGGTCAGCTCACCCTTGAATTTCTGCCATACCGTATCTCCCTCTGAAGTCTTCAGTACTCCCTGAGTTTGATTATTCACTTACAAACATTTCATTACCCAATGAGTTAACATCAGTGCAATAGAGTGTAGGGTTTGTTTCCTGTTTACTATATATTCAATGGCCTGCCAACATTGCTGAGGGTGTAGCTTTGTCCTTTCTAATTCCTTGATTAGGGTATTGTTTTCTACTTGATTGTTTGTCTGGTGTTAATCCCTGATTTTCTGGGTGTTGGCTGCATAAATATGGCTTATTTATATCTCAGTTGATGGCTGATTTGTTTCAATGCCAAGTGTCCAGGAATTCCTTAATATTCTTTTGATTTAGTTTAGCGTAGGATGCTCACAGTTTCCCAGCTGAAACTAAGATTGAATCTGTCCATGCTGAATCTAAAAACATTGGGGTTTTTGGCTCCATCTGTAAACATTCCCTTTCCTTCTGTGGCCTCATGCAGCTTTGGAGGCCTCAGGTGTCTCCAAGGCTTTGTGATAGCCTAGAGAGCCAAGAAGAACTATACTGGATCCTCCAGTTTCCACCAATGACAAGAGCCCCACTAGCTCATTGATTGTGGATACCATCCAAAGACACAGACACATGGACAGATTCACCCTCTACAGAAGTAAAAAACATTCAGACGATTTCAGAACAACTGGAAAGAAGGTTAAAAAAAAAAAATTATAACATTATAGTGACCCACAGTAACAAGAAATCTACCCAGAAATATATTTTAGTAATAAATGGAAAACTGATTAAAGTGCTCTTTGCTTTATAAAATGGCACTGACTAGAAAGTTTTTTAAAAATGAAATTTTCAATGGCTCTATTCACAACTCTTATGAAAATTACTTGCTCTGTGGCTGCAAGCTGAGGAGAAAGGGGAAAAAAGATGTTTTGTAAACTGAAACATAAAAGGAAATATTTCTTAGAGTCACCCTAATGTTCTAGTTACTTTTACTATCATGACAGTTGAAAAGTTCTGTACTCAGTACCATTTTCTCTTATTCACTTAATAATTTTTTTAAAGGTGGTTTTTCTAAGCTAAATGTAGTCATGTATTGTGCTATTAGTCAAGTTGATGCTATTAATTGTAGTTTGTTTTATTTCTTTATAAATGTTTTGATATTTTATTTTATTTTATGGGTAGTATACTTTGATAATATATTTTTATCCAGAAAACAATCTAATTTATATTCATAGAATTGTGGTGTTTTATACTTACGTGAGAACTAGAGTGCCTTTCATTAGAGCATTTTGTTTTTCTTTAATGTGAAATTGGACTGAAAGTAGTGCCTGTTAGTGCAGAGCTTTAAGTTAATAGCAGACTATACTGTATTTATGTCATCCAGTATTGAAATCAAGCAAAGAGCTGCAAATATAGTAGTCTTTGACTTACAACCATTGATTTAGCAACCATTCACATTTACAGTGGCATAAAAAAAAAGACATATGACCTCACATTTGCAATTGGTGCAGCATCTGTGGTGCAATGGTTAGAATGCAATATTGCAGGCTGACGCTGCTCACTGCCAGGAGTTCGATCTTGACTGGGTCAAGGTTGATTCAGCCTTCAATTCTCCTGAGGTCGGTAAAATGAGGACCAAATTGTTGGGAGCAGTATGCTGACTCGTAAACCACTTAGAGAGGGCTGTAAAGCGCCTTATAAGGTATAAATGCTATACCTATTACTATCCCGATGATCACATGAGCAAAGTTCGGCTGCTCAGCAATCAGCATGTATTTGTAATGTTTTCAGCATCTCAGAATCATGGGGTGCTGCAATCTTCATTATGATCTTCCTAGCTGGCTTCCAAAAATTATCATAAAATTGGTCATGATTTAATTAACAATGGAAATTCTGGCCCAACTTTGGCCATAAGTTGAAGACAACCTATATTGAACTTTCAAAAGGTATTGGATTACTGTAATGCGCTCTACATGGAGCTGCCCTTGAAGAGCACTCGGAGACTTCAACTGGTTCAAAATGCAGCCGCGCAAGTGATTGAGGGTGTACCTTGGTGCACCCACATAACACCTATCCTCCGCGAGCTGCATTGGCTTTCAGTGGTCTTCCGGGTGCAATTCAAGGTGCTAGTAACAACTTTGAAAGCCGGCTTTCAGGCCTAAGGTGGGACTAGAACTCACCGTCCCCTGGTGACTGGCCCAAAGTCACCCAGCTGGCTTTCATGCTAAGGCAGGACTTGAGCTCCCAGTCTCGTGATTTCTAGCTTGGTGCCTTAATCAAAGCTATCTGCTAAATGAAGCATTTTACTTAGCAGTGGTGCTCCCTGGGCATGTTGACAACTAAAACAAACAAACAAACAAACAAAGCATTTTCATGCAGATTTTTTTTTACTATACCTTTGCTTGAGTCAAAGCGGCTTTTTTCACTTGCAGCTGAGATTGAAGGAGTTTGAAATTTTTGGACCAGCCTTCTGTTTTGGAGTCACTGGTTTCTACTCCCAGATCATCATAGAGGGACATTTTTTTTCCTGGTTCAAAACCAAGAAAGAGGAAAAAAAAAAGTGTTTGTATTTTGTAGAGGGCGTGCTTTTTTTATAACCTTCATTGAAATGTTTTTACCTTAAGTTCAAACAGAAAATAGAAAAACATACCCAAGGAAAGAAATCCATTAAAACCACATTTATACATTAAAGACAACCAAAAAAGAGGGATATTGCTTACATACTATTTTATTTTTACTTACTTTATCTATTTCCTGCTTTTATTATTTTGATAAATAACGTTCCTTTCTCCAATTTCCCCCATAAGAAGCCTGTGAGGTGAATTTGGTTGAGAGACAGTGACTGGCCCAACATTACCCTTAATTAATTAAATTAATTAGACATCGTGTAAATTTCTAAACCTATCTCAGAACACTACAAGACATCTTAAAATCTATGCCACAGAAAAGCTGTGATTTTCTCATTAGCAAAACATCAGCAGCACGAAGCTCTTACTTGACCAACCATATTAAATCCATCTACATCACACAGAACGTGAAACAGAATTGAAATTTATACATTTCTTTCTTTACATATAATTAAAAACATTCAGGGCATGGGTTAGATAAATTATGGGGGGTGGGGGACCAAAGAAATTTCCCACCCTGAATTGCAACAGATACAAAATACAATGCAAAAAAGGGAAATGTTTAACTTCATAACCATCCACCTATTTGACAAATTGACCATATAGACAACACGACCATGTACATACCCGCGCATGCCCCCCCCAATCTATGCCGCAATCTTTCCAGAGCCAAAAAACAGCAGATTGGCGCTGCTGTGCCAATCAGCTGTGCTTCGAAAGAGGGAAGAAAGGTAAGTATAGCGCCAGGCGGGTGGGCCTTTTTTGAAATCCAACTCGTGGGAGGCCTGTGTGTGGGGTG
>JANHGC010006980.1:0-10993 GCA_027560395.1 Boaedon fuliginosus | reverse complement strand
CGCAGGCAGCATGTTGTAATTGGCTGCGAAATCGCGGAGTCCAACGTGCCGCGTCAGAGCATTCCTTGCTCAGCTGGGCTTCTGGAACGGGACAGGTGAATGGAGTCAATGATGATATTCTTTCCGCTTGAGCGCAACCCTAAAATTATGCGAACCAGTTTGAATATCATCCCTGCACACAATGATAGTCCAATGAGATAAGCTAACTCACCTGCTGAGTTTTCATGGCTGAGGGTGAGCCTGAACATGGGTTCACTACTGCCAGTTCAATACATTAACAATAATAAATTAAAAATAAAAACAATATCGTATTGCATCTTTTTTCATTTGAGGTATTCACCGACAACATATTAGTTAAAATAACTCTACATAGAACTATTCATTAGAAACATTGCACACTTATTAGAACTTTCTGCTTGAGGTTGTCTATTAGTAAATGGAAAAAGTGCATGTGCATGTTTGTTTGCATTGCCCTTTGTTGATAACCCTTCTCCAGTGTCCCTTACCAAATGCAATCCATATTCTAACCACTGACTTTGGATCTTCTTCCTTTTATTCCAAAGACCATTTTGGTAATGTATCTTAACCTTGTATTCAAGAGATGGACACTGAAACCTGCCTGCATTTTTCTCCTGAAAATAAAATACTGTATTCATTAGCAATGATGTATGGATTTGTAATTTATGTAGGGCTGAAGTGCAGAAAAGAACAAATTATGGCTCCTTTTATTCCCAAACCTGTTTCGAGTCATTTTTACTGAACCATCCAGAGTTTGTGGAACCACCTAATCTTGTAGTTCCAGCTAAAATGGAAAATCCCGCTATTCAGAAAGTGTGAAATATTAATGGGATCCCATTTTGAGAAGGAAAAAGATTGAGGTAGCCTTGTGTCATGTACAGTTGTAATTTTTAAAGAAAAGAACAGATAGTAAACAGTCTTTTATTCTACATATGTAACTCTAGAATTTTTAAGATTCTACAAATAATTGTACAAAATAATATATAAAAATCCACAGTGCATCTTTTTAATGATTCAGTGACATCAGGCCAGGAGATAATACAACTCTCAAAAGCCTTTTAGACTTATGTTGAACTCTATGTATTACTTTCTTCAGAGAATGGGTATTTTTAAAAATGGAGCAAAAATCTGTAGGCTATTGGTACAGCATGTGATTTTCATTGGGGAGAACAATAAGCAATTTCAAATTTTGCAGAAGGGAAACATATTTCAAGCTTTTTAATGTTGGCAAGTCAAAGGCAGTTACATGGTAATAAGTTTGGGACTTAATTGGCCCTCTGAATCAGAAGTAAGTCCAGTGTTTAAAGAATTGCAAGACAAAATTTGGAGAAACTTGAAATTTTAGCACTAATTCAGAAGTCTATAAATAGGGAAGAGTAGTCATTCATTACCTCTCTGTATCCTTTTTAGACCTAAAACTCAAATAGGATACTTCCTTTTCCTAAGGACCACTCAAGGAAATGTTTTTTTAAAATCACATAGCAGATGCTAGAACATAATGTGTTCTTTTGTTAAGCATCTTTTTTTAAATGACATTTTGAAAGTGGGACATGCAGAAACAGGAAAGCTAGCAAAGTTGGTGTACTATGCATAACTTATTGAAAAATTTTATTTCAGATTTTTTTCCATGTTTTTAATTTCAGATCACACAAAATTGAAATATAAGAAAAGCAAATATAATTCATTCTTCTATATTTATTTTACTATTTTTTTATTTATTAAATTTATATGTTGCCAATCTCATGTCAAGCGATTCTGGTTGTCTTAGAACAGGGGTGTTAAACTTGCAGCCCATGGGCCGAATGCGTCACATACTGGCCAGATTAGCAAAGGGTGGGGGAAGTCACAATACATCACCTGATGACACTGTGATGACATTAGTTTGACACCCCTGGCTTAGAGGAAATTTCTGTTGGTGTCTCCTGTTGAAAACATTAAGTAATATTATTTATTATTAATGAGCCACTTTAAATTCTGCTAGGATGAAGATATTTTTATATCTTTCCAAGCATTTCTTTTGCAGCTTCTTAGCAGGTCACAATCATGACTGGAATCTTCAGTCATTGAGTGAAACACTGGTTAAACAAGGCATCATATGACTGATCTACTCAATTACTTCAAACCCAGCCCTCTTTAGTTGAGTCATTAAGTAATCTCCCAGCTTTTTAAGCTGATGGAGTAAAAGAGCTGCCTGCCACAGGGATTCTGTTCTGCATGAGTCCAAATCTTCCAGGGGCAGCTCTTTTGCATTCAAAGAATTGTCCTAGGGACTATGCCTCATGCAGGGTGAAAACCCTCTGACAGTCAGCTCTTTCCCCCTCAGAGAGCTGCCCTTCCGAACAACTATACCCCATTGAATGACTTTGATGGGCTGAATGACTCTGATGGGCAGCCCTTCTGCTCTCAAAGAGTATAGATAAAAAAGGTTTGTCATGAAACCTAGGCAGGATTCTGGTATTGGCAGCATGGGATGTTTGCAATCAGCCCCCAGAAACGAGAGACAATCCTCTTGCCTCTGGGGGCTGGCTGGTAAATGCCCCTTCCTACAAAATCTTTGTGCCAAAATCCTGCTTGGATTTGAAGAGAGACTTTTTTCAGCTAGTCCTCAGAGACAACAGGGAGTCCTCACAGCAGGCAGCAGCAGCTTGTAACCTTCCTGCCAGCTCCCCCATTGACTTTCTGGGGAAGCCAGTAGGGAAGACGCTAAATGAAAAATCACATAATATTAGAGTGCTTGCCAACCACTTGTATTGTGTACCCTGGAGGTGTTGCAATGGGCATAACTTTAAGGCATGGTTCATTCAGCACATTATAATTTCAAGCAAATGGTTGTTAAGCAAGGACTATATTGAAACTGATATACTGCATAATGAAATGTATCCGTTATGAATCTAAAACAGAGTCATATCGGGCTTACACTTATATATAGGTATAATAATTTTGTTTTGTTTTTTGTCCCTTTTCTCCATTTCTTTTTTACTTTCCCCACGTTACAACAAAGTAAAATGAAGTTTAAGCAGGAGCTGGAATTGTTATTCCTTAAACTAGACCCAATAACTATCCAATTATCACTTTGTATTTGTTTTCCCAAATTACATGTAATGAATTGGCTGCTGATAGCCTAATTTAAGTTTATTTTACAATCTAACTCTGCATCAATAGGGCAATCCGAGGCATTTTGTTGTTCTCTCTAATTTTATTCCTTTAATCTAAATGAGATACGAGCCAGTTTGGTATTGTGGTTAAGGTATTGGCATAGAAACTAAGAAAGTGTGAATTTTTGGCACCCCTTAGCTCCAAAAACTGGCTGAGTGATTTATTTTATTTATTTATTTATTTTATTTGTCAAACATGTACATGACAACAGGTAAGATGTAGACATAAACATGAACAAAGATAGTGTATACAGGTAAATGGTAACAATAGTTCAGGGACAGTAGGTATGCTGGTGCGCTTATGCACCCCGCCCCCTTTACAGACCTCTTAGGAATGGTGTTAGGTCCACAGTGGACAGTTTGAGGTTGAAGCTGTGAGGGTTTGAGAGTGTAACAACTGAGTCAGGTAGAGTATTCCATACATTAACTATTCTGTTCCTGAAGTCGTAGTTGCTCTCTCTTAGACCGACCCACCTTTCAGTGTTGTTGCTATAGGAAAATAGGAGGCAAGATAGTAAGTGTTGCTGCAATCTGTTGACACATATATAAACAGTTCCGTGTGGTTTGGGCAGCTTCTACCAGAAGCCTGACTGTTTGAGGATTCTGTTCAGTAACTTAGCTATTTTTAGCACTACATTCTCCTGAATAGTGAGCTCTAATATTGTTCTTGGGATCTGTTGGAGTCACTCTCCCAATTTAGGGATCACAGCCCCAAGTATTCTTACCACCATTAGCACCACTTTGGCCTTTACTTTTCACATCCTCTCTAGTTCCTCCTTCAGTTGCGGCATCTCTCCTTCTCCTTCTGCGTGATGTTGCTGTCACTTTGCACTACTACAGCGATCACCACCATTATCTTCTGGTCCTTGGCTATACTATGATTCTGGTTGATTGGCCACTTAGAATCTAGATCTTGGATCTAGAAATCTCACAGGATCCCTGTTAGTCTTCACAACCTTCTGTGGAATCTCCCATCAGGGCTTGGGGAGAGTCTAGTCCATACAAGTAGATATTGCCGTATACAATGGCAGTTACTTGGTTGTGCCATTCAGCATATGCTGTTCCTACCTGCATCTTACACCCTGGCACTATATGTTGGACTCTGAGGCGTCTCTGCATTATCTGTACCTGAGATCCTGCCTTATGTGGTGCATCCATGTGGTGCATCTATGGATATGGTGCTTAGGGCTTGTTCTTGTATTGTAATGATTAGGACTGCAGTACTACCTTTTAGTCAAGCCATTTCCAGCCACTGGTTGGATTTCCCAATGCCTGCCACTTAGCTATCTGTTGATGGAACATCCCATGCACGTCTTGCCATGACACTTCCTCTGCTTGATCTTCCTCCCATGTTTACCGCTGCCTGAGATATTCTTTTAGCAGCTCATTTTACTGATGTACACTTGGATGCTCTGTGTTTGACACTCACCAGACCCCGACTGCTATCTTACTGGCTAGTGTATTGTCTTTGGCTTACTAGGTAACACTGATCCATTGTTAGCAACAAAATTATATTCATATTATTATTGTTACCCATTGCACAGTCAGCCAGATTTTGGCGTTTTTGTCTGCCTGTCGAATCCTTCCCAAGGATCTGGGATAAGCAGACCTGGATGTTTGCCGATGTTACGGATATCGTCACAGGATGTAAACTGTTCTAAATAAAGATTCCTTTTGCAATTGACTGATAGTGAATTCGTCAATGCCAATGGTGTTCAAGTGGTGCTCCAGTTTTCTTTTGCCACATTTATTCTATTTCTGTTCACAGGTCTTTGTATTTTTTGCCTTCTCCAATTTTTTCCCTTCTATTCTGCTGTCTCCAGGTACTTCCACATCCACTATCCAGACTTTTTTGTCTTATTGACAGTTTTTAAATCTGGCATGTTATATGGCATGTGCCAGTCTCTGCTATTCTGGATGATGTAGTATTGAAGAAAAGCAATCAGAAAAAAAATTGCAAAATACTGGGACTTGCAGATTGAAATGTAATGCATATGTGGGGGGAGGGGGGAGTCCGCTGTTATATCAGTTTCATGTTAATGACAGCCTAATCTCACACCCTATGTTAATAATAAAGCCATATTTAGGAACATCTTGGATAATTAATTATGAGTAAAAGCTAATATTAATATTTCTTGCATTTTTTAAATGGTTGGTGAATAATTTCAAGGCATGCAAATTCCATTTCTGTTCAGGGGTTACACATTCCTGGCCACTCCAGATGATCCCTTTTTTCACAATAATAACTCCAATTTTGTCAACCACCAACAGATATCATAGCTTTGAGCGTGGATGTCTGAAGCTGTTTGTATTTCTTCACTTCTGCATGAATTGGAACTCAAGGCATATTAATATATGCCTGATTTTGATATTGCTAGCATTATTGTTTTTGATTTCTTAAGTTTATGGAGTCTTCAGTAGAAATTAATTCCTCCTTTAAATTCATCCTACCTGAGCCACCATAACTGCTTCTCCAGACTTTTTCTACTTGCTAAGCAGAGAATATAACACATGACTTTTGACTAGGTTTACTGAGTCAATTTTAGGGTTAGGAATTAGGAAAAGAAGATGCAGTAAATGGATATAAGAAACATGATATATTCATTTGATGTCATGGAATTCTAAAAAGACAGATGCCATTTGTCAGAAAATAAACTCTTTCATAGATCCTCTGAAGAAGTTAATTTGTACATGTTTGTGTACTTCTAAGATACATCTACTTTTAAAGATTGTATACAATCTTTGTTGCAAAATCTTCTGTAACATGAATCAGTAGCTAATTTGGAAAACTCGATTAATCTCACTATTCATTTTGGACATGACAAAGAATTATAGGATCAGGAAGAATGAAACAATTTCTTTTCCCACACATATGTTATGTTTGAAGATCCTTTTAATATCAGCTGGATGTATACTTTTTGATTCACCCTTCCCATTTGATCTTGTCAAATACAGAATAGAAGGACACAAGATAGTATTAGTAAAGTTTGTGAATACAGAGTCTGACACCTAGTAACACCTTGATGGAAATAGAAAGCTGTGAACACAGTATTAAAATATGCTAACAAGCTGCAGGAACTAATGGGCTGAGTTTTACACTGCAGATGTTCATTCCGGCACTTGTGCTGAAAATGCAGTAACAAATGTATATAGGGTAGCTGTCAGCAATATTCTTGGCATTACCAGTTTCTGAAATATTCACTTTTTGCTACAGTTTATATAGAATTCTTTTCTGGAATAAATAGAAGACATCTAATAATACAACTCAAACAAACAAACAAAACTTGAAGCCAAAGAAAAAAGTCTATCCATTAGCCAGATATAGTCCTTTGATGATCAGATCACATATATTGAATTGTAAGTAGTTTTGCTAAGATTAAACATGGATTAAATATAAAGCATGCGATATGACTAGCTTGCTTGAGTCAGATGGCTCTGCTAACAGTTTTCTTTAATGGAAGTATGTGTTGCAAGATGCATAAGAAGATTTTATGCAGTGCTTGGATAGGTAAATGGAGGGGTGTATGTGGATGTGTGTGTGCGAAGAGACAGTGCTATGACACCTTGACTTCTAAAACAATCAAGGTAAAATCTAATGAATAAAGTAAGTCAGTATACCTTGGCATATATTCAATATGTGTGTGTTATCTTTTTCTCTGAGTTTAAGAAAAGTTCCAAAATGTAAAGAGAGAGACGGAGAGAAATCATGTGTAAAATGTGGTGATGTTTCTGAGAATGTAGGAGACTTCGTGGAATTAAGCTTCAGGATGTTCCTGTCTGTTAAACTCAAAAATCCAACTTGGTTCTTCTTCCATGACAGTAAATGCTAACTTTTTTACCTGATGTTTCATTGATTAATGCGCTTTTCCTAAATTCCTATGTCAGTATGATAGAATTAATGAAAAGAAAAGAAAAAAATAAGCTATACCTCCTAAAGTGGTTATTTGTTATGTAAATTCTAAATATGCTTCAGAACAGAAAGACCATTTTGAGACCTGATCAACTGCCACTACCTTTTTCAACTAACAAACCTGGAAAGATATGTAGGAAAGCAGAAGAAAAAGTCAGATTACAGAACTGGTATTAAATTGTGCCAGACTAAGCAGAAATGCAGAAATTTATTGAATGAGCTTGGCTCACATGCATTAGATTTCAGAGTCTGCCACTAATTATTTTTTTCATAATTTCATTTCAGAACTTTTGTTTGACAGCCATCATTCAATAATTATTAGATACCTAAAAGATAGCCATATGTGAGAAAAGTGGTTAATATCTGAAATGCTTTTTGTCAGCTTGGTTGATACTAATATAAACAGCATTTATTTACAACATTCTGTCCTCAACATCAAATCTGTCAAAGCGGGTGTGAAGTAGATGTAGCTGCTTAGTTTTCCATGGAACATAAATGCTCCCTTACTTACTCATTGGTCTAAATATATTTAATATTAAAACAATAGCAGATCATTTGTATGTCTACTTGAATGGTTGGTCCCATGTGGTGTATTACATCTATTGTTGACCATAATTGTGGAAGGGCAGTGTGATAGAGTTTGTTGTTGCAGTGTGGTATAGTGGTTAAGATATTAGGAGGCCCAGATTTAAGTCCACCCTCAGTAATGAAGCTCACTGGGAGATTTTGAACCAACTTTTTTAGTCCAGCCTATTTCATTGAGTTGGTGTGGGTAAGACTAGAAGAGACAGTGCTATGACACCTTGACTTTTAAAATAATCAAGGTAAAATCTAATCAATAAAGTAAGTGAGTAAATAAATAAATGATTTTTCTAATGGCATTAGATGTAAATTTCCCTGACAAAATCCATAGTCATCAAGTCAAATGAAGACGATTGTGTTGTATGCATTGTTTTCTGCTCTTGTATTTATGCTTAAGTCCTATCCGGATAAGCAGATCAGGCCTTAAAATCATAATTGCTATATAGGCTGCAAAATCATATGAATCATGAAATGATGTCATGCAGTAGTGGGTGTTAGCCACATTCTTCCCAGTAGCGGTGTTTATTAATATCTTAACTGAAAACCGAATATAAGAAAGAAAATATATTTGGGTTGTTCTCTTTCTCAGTAAGAATGTCTGATCTATAGGCAAAACCACATGTACGTGATTTGTACTTTTCATTTAGTCTGGATATTGTTGACCAGCTCACAGAGAGCATGGCCCTGCTTTCAAGATAGTTGTATAACATTGCCACTTATTTTGGTTTACCATGGTGGGAGGTAAATAGCAAACCTATCTGGGAACAACTGTATGGTTTGCACTAACCCACATTAGATACTGTTTTTCAAAAAAGATATTTCCTAGCAGATATAATTATGGAATTCCTGAGCAATGACTAAATAAATTACAGTAACTGAGTTGACACAGCATCCTTCTCAAAAAACAAATAAACCACATTATTGTTTAGCACAGCACAAGAATCTAGCCAATGTAAGGAATAAATAAACCAAACCCCATAGTCACTTTTTGTGCTATCTGTTCTGTTAATAAATTAGCATGCCTCATGCAAAACAACATTTTTGACAGTTTTATAGTTGAATGAAATTTCCAGGAAGGAATTTCTACTTCCAAGATTCTATCCAAAATCTAGAGTTTCTTTGTATTAATAACAGCACTTCTCCCTGGTGTTCTTCAAACTGTTGAAATATTTTTGACTTGTTTCTAGCAGGCCCCAGCATTCCTCACCAAATTTGCATCAGTGCCAGATAAATATTTGCCAGATGCTTCTTGGAATCACTTTATCTTTACAGATTTTTATACTGATCCCACCTTTAACAATAAATGCCTATGAACTGCACAATATTTGCTTTTGTCATCCTTCATATCTTTTTTATATTGAACACCTGTTATTTTCACTGAGTTATCTGCAGTACTTATGGTCAGCCAACTGCCCTTTGACATTTATACTAAACTGCCAGACAGTTTTATGCAGTATATTCTTGTTAAAGAGATTAATAGTGCATTTTATACTTTCATAATTATAATCTGGGTTTTATTTCATGCCCAGAAAATCTGTTAGAAAATGAAAGCAGGGTAGGCATCTAAAATTCAGAACAACAGACATAGTTTCTGAGTGAGAACATGGTCGATGAGCCTCAGATATTATTGATTTATTTATTAAATTTATATGCTGCCCATATCACTGTCAAGCATCACTGTCTTTCTGGGGACTGTCAGTTTCTCATAGTTTCTTCCTATTTTATATGATCCCATAGAGCTGGCAGGTCCCATTAATTAAACAGTTTCACTTAAGAAGACACAGTGGGCCTTTCCTGTTGCATCATCTGTGCTCTAGAAAAGCATATTCCAAACATCCATACAACCCCTAGCCTTGCCTCATTTAAATGTTCTCTAAAACAAAGGTTT
Source organism: Boaedon fuliginosus (assembly GCA_027560395.1). NCBI lineage: Eukaryota > Metazoa > Chordata > Lepidosauria > Squamata > Lamprophiidae > Boaedon > Boaedon fuliginosus. The sequence continues at coordinate 1,440 of JANHGC010006980.1, read as the reverse complement.
TTCTCCACTCTTGAAGAAGGATGGGTGCTGGGGCTCTTATGAGACTGTGTATCTCAGGATGAATGTTCTCATTTTCTTCCAGATACATGCCATTCTTCTCTTTGATTTTTTTTTGGGGTGTTTTTATTGTAATAATTTGCATAGTGTCATTATAAAGCTCGGTAACATGCTGCCTATTACAATTTAGTGTAATTTTTTATTATTTGTGTTTTGATTGTTTTCCATCATTGGGCTGAAATCTAAGTAAATTAGTTTAGGATTGGGTCGGCTTTTTTACCTTTTGTGCTGGGAGGAATATAGCAGCAAAGAACTGAAATAATTTCTGTGAGAAATAGCTCATAGTGCTATTGAAGAAAAAATAACCTTGAAATTATGCCAGTAGTTAATTTTACAGCCATGAAGGACTTTTTAAGTAATCATGTTGGCTCAGTTTGAATATCCTGCACCTGGTCATGAAACAATAGTAGACAATAGCACTGGAACTGTATATTGAAGTATGTTATAAATAACTTGCTTGCAAGCCAAATTGTGAGGATTAATGCATAAAATCTCTCACAAAAAGTTTTTTGAATATTTCAGAAAATGAAATAGTACTTTACCACCCTTTAATAAAAGACAAAGTGATGTTTTATTTCAAGTGTTAAGAAACAATGGGCATTTTACTCTTAAACAGTTTTATATACAATTCGAAAACACCTTTAAATTCTTCCCTACTTTATGATTTTAATGATGAAAAATGGATAAAATACGTTATAAATAATTAATAAACACATACTCTGGCATAAATATTCTAGGCAAAATGTGCCGCCTTGATGAGAATGTATACTATTTAAAAATAAAACCAGGTGTATGCTAAGAAAAGAGAAACCATGTGTAATTGTATGCATATAGTAGATAGAAAAATGAATGTTTTCTCCTGATGACTCCCTGCAGTGTAGATCGATCTTGTTCCATGATTGCAATTGAATTAATATTCTTTTTCAAACATACAGCTTGTAATTTGCTGTTGTTATTGTCAAGTAATGTTTATCTACTGAGTGCTGAAGGTTAGTTCTCATCAGTTACTGTATTTTTTGGAGTATAAGACACACCTGAGTATAAGACGCACATTAGTTTTTGGGGACCAAAACAAGAAAAAAAAATTGGTGATTCATTTGCTTTCATTCATGCTCTCATTTGTATCATACTCTCTCTGTCTCTCTCTCTCTCTTTCTTTCTTTCTCTGTTTATCTATCTTTCTCTCTCTCTGTCTCTGTCTCTCTTTCTGTCTATCACTCATTCACTCTCTCTCTCCCTCCCTGTGTCTGTCTGTCTCTCTCTTTCTGTCTATCTTCTGGAGGTGAGGGAGGTGAAAAGCAGGCCTGTTTTTGGCTTCCTGGGGCATCTGCATGCCCTGGGAATTCACTCCCCCTCCAAGAAGCATTCCAGAGGCCAAAAACG
>JANHGC010006975.1:14968-38789 GCA_027560395.1 Boaedon fuliginosus | reverse complement strand
AGAAAACAAACTCCCACCAACCCAGAAAGGGCAAGGAACTAGTGAAGATCTCACCTAGTTGGGTAATGAAATGTCATGTGCAGACAGCACCGGACTCCACAGTTCAACCCTGAACTACAAATATTCTCTTCTAACTCATATTCCACACACATCAGAACAAGATTCCATCAGTCTAAATTGATAACTTAGGCACACTTCCAGAGTGTATGCATTTTTGTGTGCTGCAGTTGCCAAAAAAAAAGCCAATGCAGTCCTAGACTGCATTAACAGAGGGATAGAATCAAGATCACCTGAAGTGTTAATACCACTGTATAATGCCTTAGTGAAACCACATTTGGAAGCCAGTTTTGGTTGCCAAGATATAAAAAAGATCTTGAAACTCTAGAAGAAATTCAGAGAAAAGCAACAAAGTTGATTAGGGGACTGGAGGCTGTCATATAAAGAATGGCTGCAGGAATTGGGTTTGTCAAATTTAATGAAAAGGAGGGCTTGGGGGTGATTTGATAGCAATATTCCAATATCTCAGGAGCTGCCACAAAGAAGAGGAAGTCAAGATATTCTCCAAAACACCTGAGGGCAGGACAAGAATCAATGGGTGGAAACTAATCAAGGAGAGAAACAACCTAGAACTAAGGAGAAATTTCCTGACAGTTAGAACAATTAATCAGTGGAGTGAGTTGCCACCAGAAGTTGTGGGTGCTCCAACACTGGAGGTTTTTAAGAAGAGATTGGACAACCATTTGTCTGAAATGATATAGGATTTTCTGCCTGAGCAGGGGGTTAGACTAGGAGACCTCCAAGGTCCCTTCCAACTCTGTTATTGATATTTCGTGCAGTTTTAGCTTAGCATTCTGTACAAATACATCCATGTTTTATGACTAAAGGCAAACTTAAATGATTATTGCTTTTTCATTAAACCATTGGAATATATTATAGAATATACTGTAGTATTAAAACATTTTACCCTTTAATTAAGGCTCTGAAACCATGACTTGTTAGATTTTATTGGGCTTCTTAATTTCATTTTTCACAGGCCTTGAATATAGTTTCCTATGGGATAAAGTGTCCTTTTCAAGAATAGCTAGTCTTTAGATAAATGTATCCTCACAAAAATTAGAGATCCTAACAAAGGAGGAAAGATGTCCCAGATATGTAATCTTAGATTAAGATTAATTTAGACTCCGACTGGGCAAGTTCTATGGAGTTGCTGGGAGCTAGTCTTAGTCCTATTATTTGGGACGAATTTGAGCCTGTTGTTCCTGAGAACATGGACAAGGCTATGGGCACAATGAGTTCCTCCACCTGTTTATTGGAGCCATGTCCCTCCTGGCTAGTTTCAGCCAGTCGGGAGGTGACATGAGGCTGGCTCCAGGCAGTTATTAATGCTTCTTTGAGAGACGGGTTCTTTCCACCAGCCCTGAAAGAGGCTGTGGTGAGACCTCTGCTCAACAAGCCTGCTCTGGACCCAGCTATGTTGAAAAACTTTTGTCTAGTCTCCAACCTTCCCTTTCTAGGGAAAGTTGTTGAGAAGGTGGTGGCACTCCAGCTCCTGCAGTCCTTGGATGAAACCAACTATCTGGACCCTTGTCAGTCGGGATTCAGGCCTGGATACAGCATTGAAATGGCATTGGTTGCGTTGGTAGATGATCTCTGGTGAGCCTGGGACAGGGGATTCCTCTGTCCTGATGCTACTTGACCTTTCAGCGGCTTTTGATACCATCGACCATGGTATCCTGCTGCAGCAGCTTGGGGGGTTGGGAGTGGGGGGCACCATCCTACGGTGGTTCACCTCCTACCTCTCAGGTTGTCTGCAGTCACTGCTGGTAGGAGGGCAGAGGTCAAGCCTGAGGCCCCTGGTATGTGGAATACCTCAAGGTTCAGACCTCTCACTCCTATTCAACATCTATATGAAGGGGGTTCGGGGTGAAGTATCATCAGTATGCTGATGATACTCAATTATACATCTCTACCCCAAACCAAACCAACAATGCCACTGAAGTGATGGCCCAGTGCCTGGAGGCTGTGGAGATCTGGATGGGGACCAACAGACTCAAGCTCAACCCAGACAACACTGAGTGGCTTTGGATTCCATCTTTTCAGATTAACCACGATGTTCCATCATTAACTATGGAGGGAGAGGTGTTGACCCCCTCAGAGAGGGAAAGCAACTTGGGTGTCCTTCTGGATCCAGAGCTGAAACTGGAAGAACATTTAGCGGCTGTGGCCAGAGGCACCTTTGCCCCAGTTCACGTGATGCACCAATTGCGGCCCTTTCTGGACTGAGATGCACTGCTCACTGTCACTCATACCCTCATCACCTCCCAATTAGACTACTGCAATGCACTCTGCATGGGGCTGCCCTTGAGAAGCATTCAGAAATGTGCCTGTGCGAGCTGTTATGGTGTACCTTGTTACACTCATACCACACTACTCTTGCACGAGCTGCATTGGCTCCCAGTTAGCTTCCGGGTGCAATTCAAGGTGCTAGTTATGACCTTTAAAGCCCTACATGGTATAGGATTGGGCTATTCGCAAGAGCATATAATATTAATAAGTTTAATTAAAATAAATAAATAAATAAATAATCATGCTGATAAGGGAAGTGGCTGACTATTTGCTGACAGGGTGGTATTCCATTGGAGGGACTGACTGTAATGTATATATTATGTGATAGATGAAGGGAGGGCTCTCAGTGGCTCTTCACCTTGTAGCTTGCTGGCATTGCTCTTGGATGAATAATAAAGCACTTAATTTAATGCAATTGCCTGTGTTTTTTTAATCCCAGCTCAGAACAAATTTGATAAGGAATAAAGTTCCTACAAAACCATGGTTCAAACTATTAAACCATGATCAAGCCAACTCTAAAGACAACTCTCTTTCTTCATGCAAATAGTTCTAACTAAACTGGGTTAGGATATATTAAGCAACTGCCCTTCCTCTAGGCTCAGTCTACATATTCAAGGAAAGAATACAGTTGCTAAAAAGACACAAAACTATTTTAGTGCCTAGAGTTTTGCAGCAAGTCCCAAAGAGGATAATTTTTGCAGGCATTTGGATACGATGCATCAAATCTATTATCTTTCTTCTCAGAAAGTATAAAGGCTTAAAAGGGGAAATGAACATGCTGGCAATGCCTTCTTCACTGCGGGATAAATTAAACAGTTCAGTTGAGCATTTCCTTGAATATGAATAGCATTTTGTGCTTAAATGCTTGTTGCGCAATCCAGATCTAGAGACTGTGATTAAGCAGGACTAACACTTGTTACACAAATAAGCATTTGAATTTTCATTCAGACTCCCATGCTCAACATGCAAATGGAAATGTAGGCCAGAACTACGATAACCTCTTCTACTTCATCCATTTAACTTATTCTATCAGACAATCTAAAGGGATTACAGCAGAGAATGCATATAGGAAGCTAGAAATTCATTCTTGAACTGTTACAGATGGTCTTGAGACCTTGTAAAAATTGCAACTTGCAACAATAACCTGCCAGAAAATACTCCATTAGTAAAGAAAGATGTAGAACAATCATATTGATTGTATTATTTTAACAGATTTTAACTTAATGGACCTTAATTAAAATTAAGATCAAATATAGTTTTTCTAGGTCTTAACAATTTATATATCATGGCTTTGCATACTTTTCAATTTGATCTCTGAAATACCATTCAAAGGCCAAGTGTGGTCACAAATCCCTACGTTAGAGAATCACCAATATTGCGTGGAAATCTAAACTACCAGTAACACAAAAGCAGAAACATATCAAAAGATAAAGCGGAAGAAAAGAGATTACATCATATTTTTATTCGAGGATATAAACCATGATTATTTTTGATGGCTAAATGCATTCTTGGTTTTTCTCCACTATTCTGGTCTCACACTCTGTTGAGGAAAATGCAATAGGGCACTTCCCTCTGCTGAATGGGGCAGATCAAAATAGAAGAGTGTAGGAAATCTGTTATGGACCAAAATATTTCTACTAATTTGTAGCTGTGTCCATCACCTATTGTTTTAGAATGGATTCTTTACATACGAAATATTTTATAAATTATTAATAAACAGAATGCTCAAATGTAGAAATGTAGATTTTAAATCTTGCATTTTTCCTACAGAAAAAAACAAAAGCACAACACCCCCCCACATGTAAGACAAAGTATAAAACTCTTTTCCAAGTCTGATAAGGGATGTTTACAGTGTTATCCACTGACTATAACTGAAGAACAACCCATTTTTGTGATATTTCCTTTGCTGTCTTGAGTCTAAAACTCAAGCAACATTTAAACAAAGTTATATTAGTTCAAAGAACTTATCTGCAAAGCATAATTAGTTTTTTTTTCAAATGTATATAAAACCTTTAAACTCAAAATTATGGTTTAAAATTATATAGGACTCCATTGTTAGGTGGTACTCAGGCTAAAAGCTTATCATAAATGATATAAATAGCAATAATTCAGCTACAAATGTCATTCTTGGGAGATCTGGTCTTTAACAGAAGGAGTTTGATGGGACCTGAGTCACAATAGGTTGAGAACCATTCTTCTGTAAAATAGTACTTTGGTCAACCACAGTGACATTACACCTTTGCTCAATCATTTGTGTATGCACACACACATGATGATCCAACACAAATATAAATACAAACAATTGAATCCAATGACAAACACTTAGACATTGAAGGTTTTTTTTAGCATAGAATTCTTGTTAAATCAGATTGTATCTAAATCTGTTCATTGTAATTCTTATATGGAATCCACTAAACTTCACGGATGCCTTTCCTTATTCATCTTCATTTGTTCCTAGTCATGTATAACTACTTCGTATGCATTTGAACTAAGCCTTAATCAGAGCCATAATATATACAAAAATGAATATGTGTTCAACTTCTTCTTGCCAGCAAATGAATAGTTAGAAAACGAATGTATTATTCTATTAAATTATATCTTGTATGCTTTTCCACTTAATTAAACAATGGGAGCTATAACTAAAGACAGCCTTGGGAATCAATATGCATATTAAGGAAGTATGACTCATAAGTTCTATGTTCACATATATTACTTATCATTCTAGAATATTCTTGCTAATCTCCAGAGGTTGGTATAATGCCCATATTGTGCAATATTGCCCTTCTAGGGAACCATCTTCTGGTTCTGTAGAAGATCTGCATGAAGCAACGCCAGAGACAAATGCCTGGATAGCTGAATTGGACATCCAGTTATAAGGCCACAGCCATACCCTCATAGGCATGCAATTTTGTATGGAATTACATGGGTTGTGTGTTTATGTTTACTTCTCTTCTGTCATGTTCTCATAATACGCTAAATAATAAATAATAAATACCATAAATTCAGTGCCATTGCAAGTTTGAACAGTTGCTAAACAAAATCATCATTAAACAAGGATGACCTGTAGAACATCATTCAGCATTTATTTATGTTAAAGGTCTAACTAACATAGAGTCCACATCCTGTTTTCACTTGCATGTCAATTCAATGGGAATATTGACACAAAAATCACAGAATTCAAGGGTTGGAAGTGTCACGTAAGGCCATCCCATCCAAACGTTGTTTTCAATGTAGATTAAAGCATTCCAAACAGGTGGCTGCCTAGACTCTGCTTGAATTCATCCACTAAAACAAGCCATCACCTCTGTGGCTAATTGATTCCATTTCCAAACTGTCCTTAGCGTTTGGAGGCTAGAAATCTAGCAAAGATATTCTGGATTGCTAAATTGTAATATTGCTAAATTGTAATATATGAGCAGCTTCCTGGTAGATTAGATTGCTGATTACGGAGCCCAATCTTCTAGAATTAGTTCTCTCCAACTTCTCTCCCTGCCAAAGGCTCACAAAACTCTTACTCCATAAAAGAGAACCATGCTGGTGTCATAGCTTTTTCTGTTGCAGCAGCAGCCTGCTGTGTTGACAGAATAATCTGAGGCCTATAACTGAAGTGCAACAGTGCAAAGCTGAGGTAGAGTGGATAGAAAGAATCCTTTGAACAGCTCTTTCTCTATTTGCAAACTGAGGCAGATACAGGGAGTCCCATAATTGCGTAAGCCATGATTTACGTAATTTTGCCATTATGTATAATTTACTATGCATAGAAATCGGCTAATACAAAGATTCCAGGAAGGGAATCTTTGCATAATGCTGGAACATGACTGCAAGTTCAGGGTAGTGATTGCAAATGAAACTGTTGAGTGGTCCGATCCTTACAATAAAGTAAAAGTATTTCTTTAACCCACATTTGTCTGCACTGAAGCAACAACAGATGATAATTTGACAATCGTGAGTGGAAAGCAAATGGATTGTGAAAGCAGATCCACAAGAAAGTCAATAAAATGTTCCTTTGAATTCATGATTCTGCAAATCACTGACTACCCTCTGCAAAGACAGATTCAGGTAAGAGATATAGGTACTTGTAATTATTTTTTAACTTTTGTAACAAGGTCTCAAATTCCCAGTTCACATATTCTTGAAATTCACAAAGAGCAAGTAAGTAACTTCAATCTAGCTAACCCCTCTGGGAACCAAAAGGCAGGAGAAATATCTCAGCCTGAAAAAACTCCCAATTTAGGCATAACTGTCTGGATCCTGAGCTGCTCTGGGGAATCCATTAGGAATATATTTGGAAATTCATTAGAGTGATGCTTTCACATGCCCTGCCTGCCTCATTTCTGGAGATGATTGAAGATCAGCTGCATAAGGCAAAAGGGAGAAAAAAAAACCTTAGCAAGTACTGGCATGAACACTCAGCAACATCAGCCAGCAAGTCCCATCTCTGTTCTAGCATTGCTAAGACACATTAAGAAGAAAGTTGTCTTTTTCCGTAAGTAAAAGAGATGACAGTGTTGGCTTTCTGGGACAGCAGAACTATCTTGGGAGCCTTTAAAGATTTGGATATCACTCAAAACCATCATGTCACTGTGTCAGGGTTCCAAGTGATAATTCCCTTTTCAAAAATAAACTTGCAAAGTCCATTTTCCAAAACAAATTCCTTTTTATTCAGATATACATCAAATTGGCAAAGTCTCTTGTAATTCTGGATCTGACCTGACCCCGGAATTACACCCAATAATATTGAAAGTTAGAAACGTCACATTCCAAAGTCATATTCCCCAATCAACATTCAATCCAGCACCTCCAGTAACTCCAAGCTCCACCTCCAGCCATCTGCAGGGACACAGCCTGTTCCCATGGGAAAGAATGTCACCTAGCCAAAACATTCTTCACTATCTACTCCCACTTCCCATCCATTGAAATGTGGCGAGCCCCAAACCCCCCCTTTCAGGGAAAAAGAGAAGAGAAAAGGATAGCAGATACTATAATACTACACTAACTAAAATGGCTACACATATGTCAACTTTCGGGCTCAACAGGCTTGACAGTTGGTTTATCTGACTGCAAGCAAACAAGAAAGGAAAACACTGTGATTTATTAAACTAGGATTCCTGGTTTGGCATGATGTGTTACCTATTTTGCATGATGCTTCCTTTTAGAGAGCAAAAGCATTCTCAAATCACAAAATAAGTGAGAGTAGATATGACAGCTAGAAAAAAAGATCTAGGAAGTAGGACCTATCATTTCCATTTTGATTAATGTCTATGGAAATTCTCAGTCATCCAGGTTATAGTTGTCCCAAAGATGTTTTTTCAAAAGGCAACTGGACTTTTTTTTTCTTGAAGATGTTTCCCTTCTCATCCAAGAAGGTTCTTCAGTTCTGACTGAAGCTTCTTGGATGAAAAGTGAAACGTCTTCAAGGAAAAAAAAACAAAGTCCAGTTGCCTTTTGAAGAAGCACCTTTGAGACATTTTAATTAATATACTTAATTCAGTTTTTGAATTCCAATTATAGTAAACATAAAAGCAGTGAATATGTTATTTCTTTTCTCCTTGGACTTACTCCTCCACCCCAAATAACATTAACAAACTCATACAATACAGGTGAAGGGAAAAGAAAACACTTTTAAAGTTACTATTACCAATAAGAATGTTTCTGCAGTTGCTCATACGTCTGTATGAAATAGCTTACTCTATACAGATAGAATGTAATTTATTATTAGATCCATCATGTACCTATCAGTTGATCAAGACATACTATATGTCTAAATCTTGCTCAGGGCTACCCTGAAATGATTGTATATAACCCAAGATCATTTTGTGGATCATTCATAGGAGCCCTGATAGCACAGTGGCTAGAATGTAGTATTGCCAGCTAAATCTATCTACAGTCAGGAATTCGATCTGACTGGCTCAAGGTTGACTCAACTTCCCGTCCTTCCAAGGTTGATAAAATGAGGATTGTTGGGGGCAATATGCTGGCTCTGTAAACCACTCAGAGAGTGCTGTGAAGCACTATGGAACAGTATATAAGTCTAAGTGCTAAATGCTATTGCTATTCCCATACCTGTAGCTTATTTCATATATTTTAATGTTATATTCACAGTACTCATTTGTGAGTAACCATGATCCAATTATTTCAATGATGTATTATTTCAGGTTGAAAGTGAAGACTGCAGCTGGGCTTACTCTTGGGAGAAAATCAACACCTCTACACAAAGAAAGAGGGGGGAGGGAGGGAGGGGGGAGGGAGACAGAGAGAGAGACACAGAGAGAGAACATATACATGTATATATAAAACTCCCTTTTTATAGCTCTGTAATCCCTTAATTTGGGGTAGAGTTGGGGTGATATATACATATACGGTACATATAATCAGAGAGAGAGAAAGTGAGGGAGGGAAAGAGACAGAGAGAGAAATAACTCTTGGGACAGCCCTCAAATACTTTAACTATATAATATGTTCTTGATTCATGTTTCATGCCATGGATATCCTCAAGAAAGTCAAGGGACAAGTTACATTTTTAAAATCTAACCTTTCCTTTTACACCAACATCTAATCAACTCAGGGTATCTTATAAATCTCTCCCCAAGCCATTGAAGCATATTGTGTCAAAAACAGCTCATGCAACAAACAAGTTCAACACACATAATCTCTGATTCAGTCAAGTGGTGTGCAAATTATTTGTAATCTACATATATGACATCTTAATATATCTGACATCATCATAGTTTTATTTGACACCTATGTCTCAGAATTTTGGTATAGTAGATATTGACTAGGAAGTAATGCTGATCAGTGTAAATCTAAGATAGTGTGAACAACCCACCCCAAGAGGGGGCAGAATTCATGTAGTTATGGGATTGGAAAAAATATTATTGAAGAGGAATATATAAAGGTTTAGATGAATAAATATAGCTTAATACATCTTCAGCCTTCAGAAATTTCAGAAACATTTAAATTTGAAAGTAAACTATTAACTCATGGCAGGAAAATCCCAAAGTGGTATGTAACAATTGAATACAAAATAAAAAAGACATGCAATTTCCCTTTGAATATCCTTAAATTTCCAAATACATGTGAGATCAAAACTGAATATTTTCCCGTATGGAAAATATCTTGGCATAAGAGCTTTTGAACTGCTTCTGATTTGTAGGTACAGGAAATGGTATATAAATGGTATATAGCCACCTCGAGTTCCCTTTGACCGGGGAAATGAGGCGGGATATAAATCAAATAAAATAAATAAATAAAATAAATGAGAAATTTAAATCAATAAACCAACTGTGTACATCATGTTTCTCCCAGAACTTCTAGCATTTACCATGTCAAAAAAAATTAAATCTGCCTAGTGGTAAAAACTAGACCTGAACCTTTGCTTTATTGTGGGCCCAACTGGCAAAAGAAAGCTCAAGACCACATAGGTTGGAAATGTGCGGAAGAGGCCTTCATCCTGCAGTGGATAGACAATGGTTAAATTGATAGTGATGATGTAGGGGAATGTAAAGAAAAAGAACAGAAACAGAAAGGAGGCTCCAGTATTCCTATAGCTTGCAACATGAAGAAAGAATATGGAGAAATATGGAGGAAGAGCCATAAAGAAAACAATGGACATCTGAAATCCAGAAATGTGATTCACGAAAGTGTTTCAGACAGGATCCTCCCATCTCGTTTGTGTCAGAGGCACCATTTAAGGATTAGCCAGTGATACCATCATTGCCTGTGGCATGTCCATGGAGACTCCTTTCATTTCCCCGTCAAGGAGCTGCAGTGAATGATGGGAGCTCATCCGGTCACACAGCAGCACTCGGATCTCAAACGCAGGCTTGCTAACCTCCAACCCAACATCCTAACCATGTGAGCCACTGCGCTCCTTATTCTCACAAAGATAAACAGACAGAGGGGAAGCCTATTCAGACTTGCAGGATTCTGTTACTGTAACCTTATAAGTGGTTTCCTAGTCTGGTTTACCTTGAAGGGTTATCATTGCCTTCTTTAAAAGCAAGAATAGTTGGGTTAAAAAAATGGCTGCCCCACAGTTCCTCCTACTCTAGCAATCAATTCAGTATATGGGAAGTACAGTTTCCTGTATTTCTCAATGACTGGCAGGAGTCAGCTGGCTGATTCCCAGCTTTAAAATCTTTTGAAGATGTAGATTAAAAACCATCACAAGGCTGCTTTCACCACTATCAGATAATGGAACATGAAGTCAGACTATAGTTCCTCTATAGTATAATCCATTACCTTCCAAACCACCAAGGAAGAAATTAAAGCAACAGCAAGAGCTATAAATAGGAGTACAGTAATTTTAGATTACTTATTTGTGTTGTTATACCAATAGCACGGTGTCTTATGATACAATTGCTTAGAATTAGCAAATGTACATTGCTCAAGTTCAGAAACAATGGGCTTTTTATGTGCGTGTTTTAATTGGCATTCATTTATGTTAAGTTTCTTAACTTTTTATCACCCTTTTTCTACAAGATCTGTTAGAATGGAATATTGTATTTTTCCTCCCTCCCTTTCTTTCCCTGTAACTATCTTTGGTGATAGATTAAATGTAAAGGCTTCCTCCAGGTGAGCTTGACTTTTGTTTAATATATGGATGCATCCATATATTTCTGCACAAAATCACACAAGTGGTTTATTATTGCCTTCATACAGAGGTTTTTTTTAAACTTCTCACTCCAACTTGGAATCAATTCTGGTTGTCTCCCATCCAATTACTAACCAGTTGTACTGCTTAGTGGTGGTGTTGTTTTTTTTCTTTTCTTTTGAGATCAGCCAAAGTCAGCTAAAACTGCCATCATTAAAACTTAATTGGCCTGAGGTCACTAAAGCCAACCGCACATTTGAATCCAGGTCTCCTAGATGTAACCTGCCACGCTAAGCACAAGCTTTCCTTTATATTCATGACTTTTTCATCCATGTTCCACAGGCAACTTTTAACTTGTAGAAGCACACTGCACTCAAGTGTCTTCATCGTTCTTTAGAGAACTGTCATGGGGATAGATTCTTATTTGATGCAATAAAATGGAGAAACAAGCAAATGAGAATCCCAGCCGGCATTACTCCAAGACAGAGTAGTTCATGCACTGCTTTAGCAAATACTTTTATGTTCACAGTGGACCATAAAATTGAGCCTTGAACTTTCTTCTTTGAATACAAGAGCATTAATGCAATCAGGGGGTTCAGTTTGTAAAATACCCAATCCTCTGGAGGCACTGTTGGCTGACCCTCACCGGTTTTATTTATAAACCCGAGGGTCAGACTGGGTAATGGATGGGAACCTATCAGAGAGAGATCCAACCTAGAACTAAGAAGAAACTTCCTGACAGAACAATTAATCAATAGAATGACTAGCCTTCAGAAGTGGTGGGTGATCCATCACTGGAGATTTTTAAGAAGAGATTGGACAGTCATTTGTCTGAAATGCTATAGATTTTTCTGCTTGAGCAGGAGGTTGGACTCTGTTATTCTGTAATTTAGATAGAGAAACAAGCTAATGATCATTTCAGCCCTTGCAGAACCAGTGGCATATAGTTCTGAATGAATAGTGATGAAGGTTCTTCTGAGATGGCCTCTAATGCAGTCTATAGGTAACCCAGGAATGTGATTGCACTTTCATGGGCATATTAGGTAAATTAGACAAAGGCTACCCAGGTGCCATATGAACATCTAGGTGGAAAGAAAATCCTAGAATCCTAAAGACTCTTAATTTTTCATCCACAAGAAGGTAAAAGTCTATTCCAGCCCCTGCTTCCTACCCAGGAATATCTCAATAGTGTCTCTAGATTAAGTATCCACACACTGTATGAAGTGCTTGCTTTCATTTCTTAATTACATTTCAAGTATATACTAAGAAAGGATTTTTAAAATCCTCTCCTGCTGTTTCAGTACCCTGATATAGAATATCCTAATTGAAAATACCCTAATCTTCCGATGACTCCCTCATTAAGCAAGACAGTATTCATACGTAGAACAAGTTTAATCTTACACATGGAAATTGCCAAGAGGGCAACTTCAGCTTTTAAATTGTATCGCTAATCATGCACTTGGTTCAGCCATTAGCTCATAAATTCTGGCTGGTTTTATTTATTAATTTAAAAAACACCTTCTTTCTTCCCATTTCACTCTGAACACTTAATGTAAAATTCAGTCGTGCTTTTGGGTAAAACTAAATTGAATGAAAAAAGCATTTCAGATATCATAAATCCTGCAGAATTGTAGCACCCTAAGAAGTTCTTTTAATACATCATGAACAGCGCATTGCTGACATGATTTCAGACGAAATGCTGAAGACAAGAAACATTGTTTGGTTTAGAACTGGGGTCCCCAACCCTCTGTCCATGGCCCAATAGTGGGCCACAGCCCGTTGGAAACTGGGCTGTGCAAGTGCATGAAACTGCATTTGTGAAAGCAGCGTGCACGCACAAAACCAACCCCTCTCCCGCTCCTGCTGCCACCAGTCCACAGAGCTGGAAAGGTTGGGGACCGTTTAGAAAACCAAGCTCTGTGTGTTTGTTGGGAATCCCCCGCAATTCTGCATTGTAAAAATTCACTTTGGCACTAACACAATTTCTCACCTTCTAAAAGGGAGATCCAAGCCTTCTGTCCGCTGTGTGATTTGTGTGTAAAATGAAGAGAAGAAACTTTTGGCCTTAACAAAAAGAACCTACAGGGGATAAGAGAGGTAAACTAAGTCAGGCAAGCCGGCCAGCACAAGGCTTTCAAGGAAAACCCTAGGGCTTTCAAGGAAAACCCTAGGGCTTTCAAGGAACTCCAAGTATCAGATGAGTAATGTTGGCTCACTAGTTTTAGCTATGCTCCTTCTTGGAAGAAGGAGGCCATGGCAAACCACTTATGAAAGCTTTTGGAAAGGAAACTGCAGTCCAAGCAGGCACCAGGAATCAACAGTGATTCAAAAGCATATAAAAAGAAACGCTCTGTATATTGTTAATTCTCAAAGAGTTTGTATGCATGCATGCTTCGCATATTCACGTTTAGCAGGAGCTGATTTTACTTCCATCACAAAGGGGTGATTTTTGCAAGCATGACTAAGGCAGCCTTGCCACGTTTTATATCAGCCCCGGGGCAATGTTTTTCCATGGAGTTTGCTCATGCATCCTGCTGAGTTCTCAAGTGTAAACTGAATAATAAGAGACCTAAACAAATTTGTTCATAATAAAAGCAACTGCTGTGAGAAATCCTGTATTTTAAAAGAGGGCTTAGAAATCATTTTCCAGTCCTGGATTCCATCACATCATTTCACATTTTTGGTTTAGGCACTTGTTGCTGGAGATAAATGTAGAGGCATTATCTTAAAAAAAAAAAAAAGATTTGGCATATCCATAGATGTCACAAGTTTTCCATTTTCTTGCAAGATCTCAACTAATTTGTAAATGTATCGAGCTATTATTTTAAAAGAGGAAGAAAACAGCTATACTTCAGAACAACTGTTTGCTACAATGGGAATATAATTTAAAAGAATGGGAATGAGATTCTGATGTTTGATACCAAAGTTTGTGTGCTGTACAAGGAATTGAACAAGGCCAGTGGTTCACATCTAGTGAAGCAATTAATTGCTGGTTTGAATAAGTGAAATGCTAAGTTTGCACATTAAATAACTGCAGCAATCTTGTATAGTATCTCTGCTGAGTATTTGTTGTTGTTTTTTAATCCAGTCATAAAAGAAGATGTGTATGCATGAATTAAAACCTTTGTTTACAAAGAAATGCTATTATAGGCATTCTAGATATTATCAGCAGCATAAATCTGGCCACACGCAAAGTCTCCTGGGACCTCTCATCACTATTTATTTAAATAAACAATGAAGGATTAGTCACAGCTTATATTTCTAGCCATTCCTCCAATTCATTTCTGTTTACTATTTCTTTAAGTTCACTTGAATACATTTTCTTAAACAAAGCTCAAAACAATAACATGTGAACTTCGGCAAAGATGTTTGTAGATGTGGAATCATTTTAATTACAAGAAATCTTGCACTAAACAGATCTCTAGATACACATCAATGCCAATAATATAATATAATAATAAAAAGTATGGAACAGTGTAAAGAACTGTACCTCCAAAATCCATTCAATATATTAATATCTTATGTAGGCAGCTCATAATTTGTTGCTTATTTTTATTTATTTGACAATCAAATGACTTTTGGTAACCTACAACATGCATATAAAATAAGAATTAAAATATCCATATCCCACTGCCAGTCTCAGTCACAATAAAAAGATTATAAAAACCAAGTCAAAAACCATTTTAAAAATAGGAGGAACAATGAAAATAAAATGACATCAAATATAAACTTAAGAAAAACTCAGAAAAAATAATTTAGTTTTTACATTTTCCAAACAAACCTAATCTGATCTCTATTGGAAAAATAGTACAAAGTATTGGCACTGCTACAGAAATTGGTATTTTCTAACTTCAGCCTCACCTAACCACTTGAAAGTGGGGGATTATAAGTAGTTTCTTCCTGGATATTCCAATGGATTGATTTATTGATGCATTGGAATCAATAAATAGACTGATTCCAATGTCCTAAACACTGGTTTATGACATTGAGAAAAAGTAGGTAACAATTACCTGACCATACCAGAAGCCTATAATCAACTCCTTTGACACCTGCCAATTCTCTGATCTGACTTTATTTTTAAAAAATATTAATAAAAAAAAATGATAAATGAGAACCAGACATATTGCAATGTTTTATTCTCTGTTATTATCCTGACATAACCCTAAATTGAAGCATTCAGTCCCCAAAATAGGATTCTTGGAATGCTCCTAGAATCTCTATCACCCTAAGCAGACTTACGGCTCTTGACAATTCCCTATGCAATACATTATCTTTGATAGTATTAACTCTTAATTTCTGAGTTTTGGCTGAAGTAGGATCCTAGAGGAAGCTTGTATTATGATAGATATTGTAAGATCTATGTTTGGCCCTGATCCAGATTATCAAATGCCACTCTTATGAAATCACAATGATGAATAACGAAAACATAAAATTAAATTATGAAGTAAAACATAAAATAAACTATTAGAAGCCGTGCAAAAGAACCAAGTTCAGCCATTCACCAATATAGAGCTGCTCTTTTCTCTGACCAAGGTTTTTTAGAAGGATTTGTAAAATAATATACATTCCTTTGGGTAGGTATATGCAAAATGGAATGGATTCATTTTATTTTCAAGTTTCTGTGGCCATTAGATATACGTGAACTATAGCTCTCGTTACTTCTAGCCATTCTGGTTAGATAATATTGAAGCCCAGAATGTGTTCATATTTTTAAACTTTTTAAACACCTTTTAAAACTTTATAACATCCTAACTTTTTAAACATCATTTTAATCCTGTTTTAAATTTTAATTTTTAATTCTGTTTTTATCTTTGTTTTAAACTATGCTTTTTATACTACTTTATGATTTTGTTGTAAATCACCCAGAGTCACTTACCTCAGATGGGCAGAAAAGAAATTTGATATACAAAGAAAGAAATAAGATTTATCAAAGAGAAAAAAAATGGGACTCGGGATTATGGGGAGTCAAAAATAGAAGAGATGGAGGGCAGATGTTGAAAGTTCTCCAGAGTGAAGAGTGGTGTCTAGAACTCAAACTGGCTTCTGCAAGGGTGTTGATATATAGATTGGAAAGCTTTTACCTCAGGTTCTAGGCAATTCTTATGCCATCTAACACCCACATGCAAAGTTCCTGTTTGTGTTTCAGCAGAAAAAAAACAAACATAAATCTTTTCCCTAGTGACTGAAATTCAAGGTAATATAAATCACCAATATGGTAGTGCTAAAAGAAATCCACCAAGCCCAACATTTCATTTTTTTTTAAATGCTCCAAATAAGCTTGCCCAATCTCTTGAGATTTCAGTGTAGAGTGCTCACAAGAGCTGTCACAAGAACTTTGCTGAGATTATCACTATCTTGCAAGATTTGTGATCTCAATGAGATTTCTACTTCTTACAACTGCTAGAGGCCATTATTGCGCTGACACTTATTGCCTCAAAATAGCATGAAGAGCCTAATATGGCCATCACCATTGGAAGTGGCTGAGACAATCTTCCAAGGAACACCGGAGGATGGTGTATCAAGTCTGCGAGTTGAAAAAAGACTACGGCCAGAAAATGCCAGCATGACTACCTTCACAAAGGTCTTTGGCAAGCTGGTGAAAGCCAAAGACTTTTGGAAGGCTTCCAAGAACTACTTCAACATTGGTCATTCTAGTGTAATTTTTATTTATATGTTTTCCATCTTTGTTTATTTTCTATCTTACCATGCATTTACTAATTGTAAGGCTATTGTTGTAAGCTACCAGGAGTCTGAGAATATTTGGCAATATACTAATAAATAAATTGGAGCAAGATCAATTTCAGCCCCATTTGCTCCCAGCCCATTACAAAAGTGCTCTTACCATAGGAAAATGAGCCATTTCCGACATCACAACTTCACAGCAAGAATCTTGGTTACACTAAAAGCAGGTCAAGAAAGACCTTCCCTCGGGTGATGCTGCAGTTCTTGAATGCAGCGCTAATTACTTGTGCTGTTTCTTCTCCCAGCTAATCAAACTTCTCACACCACCAGCCTATAATGCTTTTGACATTCCTTGTATCACAGAAGGCACTCAGCTACCTGAATAATAATGTGGAACTTTTTAAAAAATTTAGAAATTACTAGACTGGAAATTATATATAAAGTGCATGCATTCTTCAGTCTTTTAGGAGCAATATATGCCATAACAGTTCCAAATTTTTAGAGCAATCCCATTTATAATGCCATTTTGAAATGTTGTCAATCAATAGGCATGCCTTAGAATTTTCCTTTCATCATTCCTTGACCCCATGTTTTTCATAAAAGGGAAGATTTGGGTGTCAACATTCCAGGCAAACTTCCCATTTTCACTCAATACTCAGAAATAAAGTCCATCCAAGCAGAAGTTTATTAGAAAGCTATCCTGCCACAAACTGGAGAAACCCGAAACTAACTTTTTGGGTTTCACTTTCCCACAATCCAAATTCATGATCCTCCCGCTACACCCACAAGTTCATTACATGGTCCAATCTACTTCCATTCCTTTGGCACCATTTCTTCTTCTCCCTCCTTGCAGGTACGTACTAAAGATGACCTTGACATTTCCAAGTATCTTGTGATGTCTTTCTGTTCTACTCACTAACAATCCACCCTCCCGATTTCCCAGGCTCCAATGTGACAGGCCAGAAATGATGATTCCAAACACCCCCCAAATATGGTTTCTTGATCTGACATTAGGGGCAAGTCAATGATTCGAAATTTGGAAAGGGTAATGTCCATGCCACCGCAGGTATCACCAACAAACCCACATCATATCAAAATGATTGCAATCTTGCAGAAACATAACAATGCAAATTCCACATCTACAGTACATACAGTATTTATATTAGAATTAGAATAACAGAGTTGGAAGGGACCTTGGAGGTCTTCTAGTTCAATCCCCTGCTTTGGCAGGAAACCCTGTACTATTTCAGACAAAGTGTTGTCCAATCTCTTCTTAAAAACTTCCAGTGTTGGAGCATTCACAACTTCTGGAGGCAAATTATTCCACTGACTAATTGTTCTAACTGTCAGGAAATTTCTTCTCAGCAGTTGCCAAACTTGTTTTGCTTTTGTGTGATTTTTCTTATTTTGCCCCTTGCTTTCCCACTCCCCATAACAAAAGCATCCATAGAAATGGTTAACATTTGTCAAAATAATGGGCACAACTAGGCAATCAAAGCTCCACCCCTTTTCAACCTGCAAGCACATAATCAAGAGTGGAACTTCAATCATCCTATCCTGGATGATTGAAACCATCATTTTGATACTTTTTACTGTCCAGAACGGTGTCTTACCCAAAGTGTAAAAAACAAAGGCATGGTCTGTTAAGCCACAGTCTTATCCACAGATATACTTACAGAGGGAAAGTAGTGATCATAGTCAGAATAAATTTAATTTTAAAACAACCAAGACAATTCCATAAATGCTAAGAAACAGGCCCAGTAACTAATGCAAACCGAACAAGACTTATGGATGGAGGATGGATGGAGAACCAAAGCCAGATGCACTAGAAAAACGACAAGGAGCTATTACTCTCAATAGAAACAACAGAGCACTCCATCCAAGATCAACTAAGTCTAATTGGTTTCCATACAATATGGTCTACTTAGGAAAAGTTTTTGTCTGCCAAGTAATCTTTTACTTCCAAGGATCCTGACCTTGAATTGTAATATTCCTTAGATTTTTATATGCAGTTCTATCACAGTGGCAGTGACAGTCTTGCTGGCGTAGGGGTCAAGAAGGGTTCAAGAGCATGTGTCTGGATATCAGGCTTGGCAATAAGAGTTATGGAAGGCTGTGGTTCTGTCCCTGAGTTTTGATCAGATCCAAGCAGTCTTTTTTTACTTCAACCTCTGGATTCATCCCTGGGGATGAATACAGGTTATCTCTCAAAATTGGTGCCATAGGCAATTTAGCTAATCCTCAAATTTCTGTCATCATACACCAAACTCTACTCTCAGACTACATGCTATCTTTTCAGTTTCTCTTTGTCTTTGTTCCTGTGGGCACCCTTCCCAACGCAACACTGGAGTGCAGCCATTCACCATCTCTTTTCTAAGAATGCCAGGGTTCTCTTTTCAGCCCCAGGGACATTCTTGTAATTGAAGGTGATGCTAGAACTGGCACTGGCTTTGGAGCATGTCCATTTCTCTTTTGTTAATTAAAAGATTCTGAAAATTGAAAGTCAGCTTTCAATAGAGTGCCTGGCAGGTGGCACGTGAGATCTGCATGGATACATTGGCACCCAAAACTAATACACTGCTACATTCATTTAAGCTAAACCTTTTGGTATAGATAGGTATTTCTCAACCTCAGCAACTTTAACATGTGTGGACATTGTTAGTTGCGAAGCTGTGTCCGACCCTTCGTGACCCCATGTGGATATTATCTCCTAGAATTCCCCATTTAGCATGAATAGAATTCTACTATGTAGAGGTAGATAAGTCCGTAGATTGAATAAGAAAACACCTGGTTTGGAATCTATTGTTCCAGCTAGGATCTTAATTTCCTGAAAGTGGAGGAATAATGTTACCCACTTTCTTTGACTGAAATTCAGGACAGTTAGAGTGGGAAAGAGGAGAGAAAATGCAGCACAAAATCTTTCATCATACACTCAATGGGTTAGTCGCAGAATACTAAACCTTTTTCAGCAAAATGGATAATCCAAACACTGTAATATCACATAGGTGGCTATTTCAACAAACATGATAAGGCATCTCATTTTTTGTGATAGGCTGCCATACATTTGATCAATCAATCAACCAACCAATCAACCAATCAATTTTGAAGAATTACCTAAAACACCTGTTGGTATAATTAAATTGTCTGTGCGTGAAGTTAGTCATTCCACTGTCATGATCCTGTTCTTTCTTGCTAGGCAGTAAGGAAAGTTTTACCAAACTTGGGCAAAAAATTGTGAACATTCAAGATATTAGGATAAGCATAGGATAGGATAGATAGGATAGGACAGGATAGGATAGGATAGGATAAGGTAGGGCAGAACAGAACAGAACAGAATAGGTTTATTTGGCCATGTGATAAAACACACAAGGAATTTGTCTCTGGTGCAGAAGCTGTCATTAGTGACAGAATGGTATATAAGTAAAATAACAAAAAAACAAACAATCTTTGCTTCAAATAACTGCATCTCCTAAGGTTTCCGAGATAAAAATGAAGAATCTCATATACACTTTCACACTGATCATGAAAAGGAAAGGCACTACAAAGTGTGTATGTTTGAGGAAGAAGTAAGAATAAATGCTTTATATTCCCCCAATTTCAAAAGCTTCTAATGTTGGTGATGTAGGAGAGGGAAAGTGTGTGTGTGTGTGTGTGTGTGTGTATGTGTGTGTGTGTTGAAAGCAAATTCAAATGTCCAGAAAGTCACCCAAACTATAAAATCCTAAGTAGATGTAATCAAAAGGAAGCTATACAGAGTGGGGTAAAATAAAAGAGAACAAACTTTGGGACACTTTGAAGAGCCTACTAATGAATTGGGATGGGAGAAAACTTTCCAGGGATCATATATTCATATTTGGAGAGGACTTTATTAAAAATGCAAGATGATATCCTGGAGCGTCTTTACTATTTTTGTTCCCTGATTGTGTTAAGGAATTACTGCAATGCTGCAAGTGCTGAAAATTTACAAGAATGCTGGTAAAGGAGCAGCTTGTAATAGGGAAGTTGAAGATACCCTTTAAAGATATGCTGCTTTGCTTTATTTAGACAACAAAACATGCACAGATGCCCTCTGGATTTGGGGCTGAAATTCCCAGAATTCCCAGCCAGTAACGATACCCAGGCTAGCTTAGGGCAGCCTAAGGTGATGCTGCCAATTTAGTTTCAACAGCTCTTCCTTTAACAGCAGCTTGACCTGCATTCAATTAAGAAGAATGTTTCTTCTATGTTCCATTTATACTGAAACTTCGCAAATTGCCTGTTCCAAGACACCAGGGGGACTCAACATAATATTAAAGTTCACATTCATTCACGTTAATAAATTGTCATTTTTTAAATGACAATTTAAAATTAGAACCATCTCTAGTCTGCCTGTTTTCCGCAAGGCCGTGAAGACCTGGCTTTGCCATCAAGAATGGACCTGATCACCTGTTCTCCCATTCCCTTTAGCGTTTTGATTGAGTGAGTGAATGAGTTTTTTTGAAATTGTTTTTGCCACTTCGAGTTCCCCTTTTGGGTGAAGAGAGGCGGGGTACAAATCTAATAAATTATTACTATTATTATCATCATCATTATTATTATTATTATTATTATTATTATTATTATTATTATTATTAAACAATAAAACTTAAATGCCTATGGAGATTCTCAGTCACCCAGGTCATGGTGGTCCCAAAAGTGCTTTTTCTTCTATTTTTTTCAAGAGGGTGGCTCACAACAATAAATAACATAAACAACATCCATTTAAAATCCCCCTAAAATTATTAGTAAAATTAATTAAATCCAGCTCGCTGGAAAAGCCAGGTCTTGAGCACTTTATGGAAGACTCGCAGGTCCGGGGCACTCTGGAGCTCCAATGGTAGGTCATTCCAGAGGGCAGGGGCCGCTGCAGAGAAGGCCCTCCTCTGTGGAGTCACCAGGCAACATTGCCTGGCCGTTGGTATCCAGAGGAGGCCCACCCTGTACGACCTCACGGGGCGCTGGGAGGCAAATGGTGGCAGAAGGTGGTCTCGAAGGTCCAATGCCAGGTAGGGCTTTAAAGGTGATAACCAGCACCTTGAATTGGACCCGGAAGCCCACTGGGAGCCAGTGCAAGTTGCACAAGAGTGGTCTGACATGGGAGTATCGAGAGACACCCATGACTGCTCACACGGCGGCATTCTGGACCAGTTGAAGCTTCCAAATACTTTTCAAGGGCATCCCCAAGTAGAGCGCATTGCAGTAGTCTAGCCGGGAGATGATGAGGGCACGAGTAATGCTTTTCGGTCCAGAAAGGGCTGTAAGATACATCTCAAAATTTGGGACAGCATGAAAACCAAATGATTCCCTCTTTCAGACCTTCAATTCATCTGCGACGCTTCAATTAAATTGGTTGTCATAAAAAATTTTAACCCGTAGAAACCTTGAAGGATTCTAAGGCGGGCGATTCTATAAAACGGTGTCTCCACCTAAAAACTTGTTCTGTTTTCATTTTCTTACATTTTCCTAGTGAGGCATAGCAAAGTGACAAAAAATAAATAAAGCATCACTAATGACACGGTACAAAATGAAATGCATTACGCGAAAAAAAGTAAAGAGAAAAAAGATGCATGTAACATCAATAAAATATTAATCCGTGCCTGAAATTTATCTCTAAAATCTAAACTGTAGAGAAAAACTATTTGCTCCAACTTCTCATTTTTGGAAGAGACGTTTCAGAAATGGATAAAATGCAAATCTTGATTGCATTCCTTGACATCAAGAAGATAGATGTGCTTCTCTCCGTCTGATATAATTTGCATAATATAGTTCTTTTCTGAACCCCAAGCTCAGTAAAGCCAGAATTTATCACAAAAAATAAATAAAAAAAAAGATCAGATTCCTTATTTTGGGAATTGTCAAAGGAGGGATGGCAGAACCTGAAGGTGGAGTAAAAAAGAGGGTTCAGCCAAGAATTTTCCTTGCCTGTTAAATGAAAGACGGGAAAGTTCCTGAGATACTAGCTGACTTTCAGCTGTAGAATGGATTCTTCCTAAAGATATACTACAGCTAGTCCTTGACTTACAACCATTCATTTAGTGAACATGCAAATTTACTGGCACTGAAGCAAGTGCCTTATGACCGTTTTTCACACTTATGGCCATGGCAGTGTCCCCCTGGTCACACGATCAACATTTGGTCACTTGGCAACTGGTTCATATTTATGACGGTCGCAGGATCTGGGGTCTTGTGACTGCCTTTTGCGACCTCCTGTCCAGCGAAGTCAATGAGGAAGCCAGATTCACTTAACGACCCCATTCAGTTCACAACCGTGGCCGGAAAGGGGGTCAAATGGGAGGAAACCCGTCAACCGTCTCGCTCAGCAATGCAAATTTTGGGCTCGATTGCGGTCGTAACTCGAGAAGTCCCTGTAGTGATAGCCGTGGCGCCTAAACATGTGTGCTGTGTTTTGAAGTGATATTCCGGGCCTCCAAAGTTGTGAGAATGCATGTTCTTACTACTTCGATGCTCACTACCGAAACAACAGGGTTTTTTTCTGCCATATTTTACCCCCCACACACACACGTTGAACCGTTGCCTTTCCACACGCTCGGCTTCTTCATCCTGACTCCTCCGTCTGAAGAATTCTCGAGCCGTCAGGAAGCCGGCGTTCGTGGTGTGATAAATGCCCTTATATCTCGCAAGGCAAGACTGGCACCGACTTTTAAATAAATAGTAATAATGAGAAAAGAAACGTCGGCAGGGAAGGCCCTGACAAGTGTCAGGTAAATGAGGAAAGGAGAAGCTTTCCGTTGGCGCGTGAGACAGCCTGTTGAATTTCTCTGGCAACAGCCAGACACGCCGACGTAATTCTGGAGTGGAATCTTCTTCTTCAGCATCAAGGATGAACTCACGGGGGAGTCAGAGCTAAAAGCAGCCGAGTTACTCCAGCTGTCAGGAGAGGAACATTTGCTATAAAGTAATGGAGTCGAAAGTGGGTTTGAGCTACCAAGGATGGCAAGTCTCAACTCTCTGGTCCTTTGCCTTTTTATAGGAGTAGCCACCCACACGTCAATTATGCACGGTGAACCTCTAGACATCGACTCCCGAACATTATGTAAAATTCGCGTCTGCACAAAACCCAAGAAGTGCACGAGGACCAGCGGGTGGGTCCGCGGGCGCAGGCCTTCTCGGTGGGTGCTCCGTCCCTTTGGAACTCACTCCCCACCGAAATTAGGACCATCT
>JANHGC010006974.1:26012-36835 GCA_027560395.1 Boaedon fuliginosus | reverse complement strand
AGGAAGGAAGGAAGGAAGGAAGGAAGGAAGGAAGGAAGGAAGGAAGGAAGGAAGGAAGGAAGGAAGGAAGGAAGTATTCTTATCCATACCCAGAATCTATAACCATACTCCCAACAAGTAGAATAAAGTATAACTAATGCATTTAACTCAAATAACTTTCCATCAAAATCCTGCAAATTCAATTCTGCTTCTATTTAGAGTATTCTCTAGATTGTTTTGTTCATGTGTTTTGCTCTCTTGCACTTTGAATCCCAGATGATCAAGGATTGTGTTGCTATTTATTTATTATTTATAGACTAAACAAATGCATATGGCCACCGAACTCACACACAGGTGACTCTGAGCGGCTCACAACTTTAAAAATCTACAAAATAAAAGCCCTGAAGCCATATCCCACCCCACCTTTACCTGGATTGGAGTCAGTGTAGGAAAGAATGCTCTCTATAGAAGACAATATTTGTAGTGTTCAACTGTAGAGTTCTTGGTGCTCTCTGAGCTTGGATGTTTTCCTGTTTCATGACCAAACTAGTGCATTGATGATGTCTGCAAGGAAACAACCAAACTCACAGAGCACCAAGGATCCTACAAACAATGATTTACAGCTCTCTTGAAAGAAAAGGTGGAACAAAATGAGTGTTTGCCTCTTTTAAGAACCCCAAGTGGAAGAGGAATTTCCTTATTCATGATTGATTCTGTAAGATATGATTTTATTTATTTATTCATTTATTTATTTTAATTTGTATGCTGCCCAATCCCGTAGGACTCCTGTAGGAGAGTATGGGATTGTCCCGAAGGACAATCCCGTAGGATTTTCTTATGTCTTCATTGCCTCAGCCAACCACCTGAACCGACATATCAGATTTTAGCTTTCCTACAACTCATTTTTGTCTGAACAACTCTATGCAGGATCTATTCAAATGCATTTTTGGGAAATGCATTCTGCATTATCAATGCTTGTGCAGAGATATTTCTCAGCCATTTGTGCTTCAGATGAAGGGACCAAAGTAATAGTCTGGGTCAGCAGAAGCACTATTACACTCTCCTTTATCAAATTCCTAAGCAGTGTAAAAGTTTCAGTTAGTCAGTGCTAGAATCAATATCCAAGATGAACTGAAACTGAACATGAAAATGCATAGGAGACTAGGATCATAGTTCATTTTTTTTATAGATTTTCCCATGAGTTGGGATACTCCATGATCTAGATTCTACATAGCATGGGAATTTGTGATTCCTAATTCAAAGTTCTGTTTTCCTTCTTTACATGGGAAAATAGAGATTGATGGATAAGTTATGATAGAAAGCTGATAGGAATATGTGATATAGCTTTCACCTGAGTTTTATAAAGCCAGCTGCAGAGTTATTTATAAACTGGACTATTTACTCTGTAGCCAAGGTTATAAACCTGCATTCATAAGGTTAACAATTCCTGTCTGAAGCCTATAATAATTAGCATACAATTGATTTAGTTGTTTAATTAGATGATACATGATCTACCTGTTTTTTAATTGCTTGGTTTGCTAAGATAAAATATCCAGCATTATAAATATAATAGACAGACAGCAAAAGATAAAGTATAGGTAAATCAATTACTTCTTGATATCCTCACAAACTGTGGCTAAGAGAAACAATTTTTCAACTAGACTGGCAGGGTTTTTGAGGCCCATTTGAGGCCCATTTATATTAAGCTTGACTAAGTTTTACTAAGGTTATAGAACCTCAATCAACTGCTTCATATCAATATAAAAATACAGAGAAATCTCAATCTTTCTTGCCATCTAGTATTTGCCTGGATTTTTACGATCCAGATCTGTTTTTTTAGTTTAAAATATTTATTTATTTTTATGATTAGATTTACTTACCACCCACCTCATTTCAAACAACCCTGAGTGACTTACAACAAAGTATTTGTTTTAAATTAAATTTGTTATGGGTATTGGGATAAATGTACATAAGAAAAACTTAGTAAGAAAATAGTTCAAAGATTATTTTTTTGAAAAATGGAATATCTTCTTTAAGCCAGAAGAAGAAAAATCCACCAGCTTAAGGAAGATGACTTAGAATTCAATTTATCCCTTTTCCTTTTCTGAGTGCAACATTTTGCAGTCACTTAAACAATATCTGATTTGCTGGTAGTTTCCTTCTTTGTTCATGAAATTACCATCCTGGATCTTCAGCAACATGTCTGGATAATAGCTGAGAATAAAAAAAAAAGTGGCTCTACATAATTATAGTAATTCAGACAAAAAGTGTGTTATTCCCTCAAAACCAAATTAAGTTAAAAAAAATTAAGTAGGAAGTTCAGCTGCAAAGCAGCAGTAGAAGTTACTGGACAGAATTTATACAGTATAAAAGAGAAATGTTAAGAAGAAGAAAAACTGGATGGGGAATCTGTAGTGCTCAATTGGGAGGGAGGGAGGAAAGAAGGAAGAAATATAAATATAGACTAGGATATAAGGATTTAAATAAATTAATCTGGCAGGGGGGGAAAAAATCACAGATCAAACTTAAAATGTTACAGGAATCAAAGGAGAGAGGTGGGTTTTGGACAACCAGATTGGACTCTTTATTATCAGGCGGCTGGAATAACATGGCTGAGGGAATGGATGCTTTTAAGAAATACATGAATGCTAATACTAGAAGGACACAACCTCCACATCGGATGGCATGCCTATATGTGCCATGACAAAATACGGACTGGGGGAATTTTCCTTAGGCACAAGGTTAGGAGAGCACTTTATGAAATTTGGGGAAAATTGAAAGGCAAATACTACGAGAAAATACCAATTTGGACTTCAATAGTAGAGGCGATCGTGTACCCAAATATACTGGGACCAGGGAAAAAGCCAACCTATAAAGAAATTTGGACCAAAGAAGGAGAATTGAAAATGGAACAAGATTTGAAAAAGCAGGGACTGGAAACAACATGGTGGACATTCGCCCAAATTAGAGAGAGATATAAAAAAAGATAAACTAAACCAGGGAATTGCAAGGGATTTACAGGAAATAGATGCTGTAATACTTAAGACAGAGGAGAGAATAATAAAGATGAGTTATAATTTTTTATTAGACGGAAAAATGGAAGAAGAGGTTGTAAGAGAAATAATGATTACCTGGGCCAGAAATTTTGGGTACACAATTGACCTCGATAGGTGCCAAGCAATTTGGGAGGAAATTATAAAATGACTTTACCGACTTCATACAAAGAGAACCTATTGAAAACGTTCCACAGATGGCATTTGCCACCGGCCAGATTAAATAAAATATTTAAATAAATATTTAATATTTTCCTAACCTAGCCACCAAACTGCTGGATGATGAGAAAATAATAAAATGAGTACAATTAATACAAAGAACGGCTCATGCTCTTTATCTCCATAGCTTCACCATGCAATTCACTGATACATTAATTCCATTTTAAATATTTATGTGGGCGAAGTTTTATTAAACATTTTTTTTTATTTTAACATTTAAGTAGTTCATTAAAGGTTTGCCATGCCTTTTTCTTAAATAATAATAATAATAATAATAATAATAATAATAATAATAATAATAATAATAATAATAATAATAATAATAATAATAAATAATGCTTTGAAAATAAATGATTTAAATAGGAATAGTGTTACCTCCTTGAAAGCTGTCATAAGCTTGTTGCAAACCTATCTCCACTAGGGGGCAAGACTATCTCATTTTAGTGTTATAAGTAAACTATTGAATACCATTTCTTAACTTACTATGACTTTCCACTCCAGGGCTTGTGGATTAAGTCAATCAAAGGAACACGTTGCTAGATGAAGGCCTGTCCTTGTTTTGATCTAGGAGCAACTTCAGAAGCTCTTACTGTAGCACAAGAACAAAACTTGTGAAGATGTGTCAGCTTCCACCAGTATCCTTTATGGTAAGCACGTAGATTCGCCAGATGTTCCAGATGTGGATGAAAAAACATACTTACATGTTGCTGATTTTGCTATAAGGAGAGTGGATTTGTTCACCTTTCTTTCTGTTGTATTTAATTTTGTGTAAACTACTGCAAGGATGAGTAATTACAAAATAAGACTGTGGCTCAAAAGTAATATCTATGCCTTAGCTGATTCCCCCCCCCCAACTTTTTATTCTGTCTTTTGACATCCTCACCCGCCCTCCACCATCAACAAGCACCAATAAGCAATTATTTGCTCTCTGATGTGCTTTTTTCTGCTATTTGATTCTGATGCTTGGCTCCTGACTCTCAAAAGAAGTTCGTGGTGATTTTGCCTTGGTTTAATCAATAAAACAGTATAATAGCCCAACTCTGCTTCTACTTGTGAGCCTGAAGCAGAAAGATTCATAATGGGTATTTATCCAATTTTACAAAAGTTTTAGACTCTTCTGAAGTTTTACCTGCAGAGCATTGAAGGGAAAACATTTATATATGTGTAGTACTACCGTAATATTTTATCTGCAGTTCCTTATCCCTTATACACATGCATTATT
The DNA here is from genome assembly GCA_027560395.1 of Boaedon fuliginosus. Classification (NCBI taxonomy): domain Eukaryota; kingdom Metazoa; phylum Chordata; class Lepidosauria; order Squamata; family Lamprophiidae; genus Boaedon; species Boaedon fuliginosus. Next base: position 32,362 of record JANHGC010006974.1, on the reverse strand, counting down.
TCTCCACAATGACCAACCCATGAACAACAGAGAGGCAATTCTGCCATATGGGTGAACAGTGAGAATACACAGCTGCAGAGTAACTCTGCATGGAACATACCTCACTTTCATGACCATTCATTCATTGAGCTTGCAGAAGAGGTCTGCTTTAAGTTATGAATTTCATATCTGTATTTACAATGTTAGACTGATAAAAACCAGTCCATTCACAGGGATATTATAAAGTGAAATGAAGTTAATGTAATATGAAGGTACTTGAACATTCACGCATCATATAAACCATTAATTGCACAGGCAAATGTACTAATTGCCAAGGATTTTCCACTGTTTCTATTGCTACTTTATGAACAAAAAAGTGCTCCAAGCTCCTGTCCTCTCACTTCTGAATATTATCAATCACTGTTCTGAAATCAATGAAAGGTATCATGGCAGATCTACTGTCACAATTCTCCATTCAGATAGTCCTTGATTTACAACTACAAAAAAGCCCAGAATTTTGGTCATAAGTCATTGTATTTTTAAGTCAAATCACCACAGGACTGGACTTGGTTTTATGTTTATGATGGTCATTAAGCAAGTCACAAGGCAAATGTGACTCTTTACATTTTCAGCTGCACAGCTGTTGGATCAGAGTGTTTGCAGAACACCACAGAGATTTTGAAGGCGATCCCGTGCAGCGCACTTTTGACAGCCGATCGGGAAGCGCGTCCACAAAGCAGGTAACCAGTGAACCGGGAGAAACCCATTCCTGGGTACCATCAATATGCTGATGATACCCAATTGTACATCTTTACCCTTGACTGGACCAACAATGCCATCGATGTGATGTCTCGGTGCCTGGAGGCTGTGGGGATCTGGATGGGGACAAACAGGCTCAGGCTCAACCCCGACAAGACTGAGTGGCTTTGGATTCCAACCTCTCGAGGCCCAGTTGAATTTCTATCGCTGATTCTGAGGGGGGAAGACTTTGACCCCCTTGGAATGGGTACACAACTTGGGTGTTACCCTGGACCCTCAGCTGCAATTGGAACACCATTTGATAGCTGTGGCCAGGGGAGCTTTTCCTCAGGTTCGCCTGTGCACCAGTTGCGCGCCTTCCTGGACTGAGAGGCTCTTCTTACAGTCACTCATGCCCTTATCACCTCGAGGTTAGATTACTGCAATGCGCGGTACATGGGGCTGCCCCTGGAGTGAGCTGCATTGGTTCCTGGTGAGCTTCCGAGTACAATTCAAGGTGATGATTATGACCTTTAAAGCACTACATGGCTTAGGACTGGGTTATTTCGAGACCACGTCCTACCACTGTATGCCTCCCAGCACCCCGTTAGAGCCCACAGGGTTAGCCTTTTGAGGATCCCTTCGGCTAAACAATGCCTTCTCTGTGGCTGTGCCAGCCCTCTGGAATCAACTGTCAGATCATCCCTGACTGTCAGATCATCCCTGACCTCTTGACTTTCCATCGATCTGTCAAGACCTAGCTGTGCCAGCAGGCTTGGGGTTAATGATTCCACTCGAAAGGTGGGTTTTAATCTTATTTATGGTCAGTTTTTAAATTGTAAATTGGGTATTGGGTACATGTTTTTAATTGCTGTAAGCCACCCAGAGTCCTACAGGAGTGGGCAACCTATAAATTTAACAAAACAAATAAACAAATAAACAAATCAATAAATGCCAAGCAGCCAAAAAAGAAAAGGAACTAAGGCCAAGTTGCACAGATGGTCAGAAGGCCTCTTGTACATTAGTTGCATGCTGTTGGCACCAGCAGGTGAACCAAGAAAGTTTCCTTGGGGGGGAACTCAAGTAAGATGAAGATTGGCAAGCTGCACGATGTTTATTTTGACTTATTTCAAATTTCATCATTTAGTTGTCTCCCTTCAATGTTTACCCATGTAAAACAAACAAACAAAACTGCTTTTCCCAAGGTCCCCAAGAGTCTCTCTGAATATATCCGCACAGAAGCATTTTCTGTACTGCTCGAGCTGTCCAGAGGCACCATATGTTCCACCAATTGCTTACTACTGTCTAGTTTTCTTGCAGCAGTCCCAGGTTACTCGCTGTTCCAAATGGTTGGTCTTCTGGGGATCCCATTTTAAACGTTAACAGGCATGTTCCTAATCTTATTTTTCTTCCATGCTTTTATGTTATTATCTTCTGTGAAGTCCTATAAACAGGAATTTGAGAGGTAACCTCTGAAGGATCATCACAAGTCCATGGGGATCTAAGAAAGAAAACTTCCCACCACTCCTGGTCCATTAGAGTTTCCCACGGTCCTTTCACTTGAGATAGCATCGTAAGTCTTTAAGAGCATGAGAAAGAGATATCTATACCTTGCTGCTATCAAGTCACACCATCCAATATATTTGGAAGCATGAAAGATGAAGAAAACATGTATTGTTATATAGAGGATAACTAACTGGCACATTATGGAAAAATTGCAAAAAGTTAGTGGGAGCTAGAAACTGGAAGAAAAAAAATGTGTTTATTTCATATCTTCATAAAAAAAATTAACTGGATTTAAATATACCTTAATAACCATTTCAAAAGAAAGAAAGGGCAAGTTTTCTGAAAGTTGCAATTGCCTTTTCTCTCTCTCCCTCTCTCCCTCTTTCTCTCTTGAAAAAACCCATGAATAGGGCATTCATAAAAATAAATTTTCAAAAGCATTGCATAAGGAGGGAGGGGAAGGGATTCTTGGGAGAAATAAATGTTTTAAAAAAAATTTGAATGCATATTCAGCAATTAGTTTGTGTATGTGTGTCTTTCTCCATTTAGACATAGCAGGCTGCTGAATTTTACCTGTAGGCCAGAGTTATATAAAGCACTGCCTCTCTGCATTTTTCTAATCATGGAATGCAAAATTTCTTTGTGTCTCCTTCTTTCTCCTAAATCAAACCAATATATACTGAGAATTTGCTTTTAAAGTCCGAATAATATTTTTGCTTTCAATTTCCCTCCCCCTCCCCCCCAAAAAACCCATCCATAAATAAAATTGAGTATTCATAGCAATAAGCCTTATTTACTGATCACCTGCTGTGATGAAAATAACCTTAATATCCTCTGCTGAAAAACGCATTTCCATTTTGTGATTATTTTTCTTCACCTGAGCATTCCCCACTCTCTCAAACAGAATGCTTTAGTCCGTACGATGGGACTTAGAAATCCAAAAAAAATGATCAGAAGCTGCAGCATATAATTTTAAGGCCATTTTTATGTATATTTATGCTAAGCCTAAATCATGTTCTTGATTTCCATAAGCAGCCGGCGTGAGATGGCAACCTTCTGCCACATTCCTTTTTTAAAAAAAAAAAAAAAATCTAGACAGCTTTGATGAACAAAATTGATAGGTACGGGATGAACAAAAGAATACTGATGACACGTGCACAAAGTGATGTTTTGATCAAGAAAGTGGAGAGCGTGTCAGGCGGTCAGTGCAAAACTTCAGCTGCTTTGCAAAAGTTTGGCAGGATGTTAAATGGAAAAAAGAAAAGAATACGTATATATGAGGAAACTTCCAGCCTGGTTATATGTAAATTGCTTCTGAACGAAGTATCAATGGTGCTGGGCTTATTCTGCCTTTATTTGGGGAAGAGGGAGGATGCTTGGTGATTTTAACAATGGATTATATGTGTTACAAAAGTGTTGGCTCATTCACTAATGATGAAAAGATCATAGCTCCTTTCTCCATTTCTTAGACCGTTCTGTTAAACAATCTCTCAAATTCACAGAAGGAATTTCCTATGACTTAGCCCAATATTTAGCAGGCTCTGTAAGAAGTCGGCTAACCAGGAGAATCCAAGCTCCAGATTGGCTACCTTAAATTTCCTTTTTTTTGGAAGCCACACCCATCCCTCTTCGAAGACTTCTGTTGAGGGAGATTCCTTGGCCTTCAAAGTCTATGGAGATTGTCAGTCATCCAGGCCACAAAGGTGGTTTTTTCAAGAGGCAACTGGACTTTCTGGTTTTTCTTTAATGACATTTGGGTCAGAGCTGAAGAAACCTCTTGGATGAGAAGCGAAATGTCTTCAAAGAAAAACCAGAAAGTCCAGTTGTCTCTTGAAAAAAGCACCTTTGGGCTAGACTTAGAGATGTCCTGTGGATGGGAAGGGACTCGTGACTGATGACATGTTTGACCCCTCCTTTGGGCTTAGCCTGGTCATCTCTTACGCTTGGTTTGAAGACCAAGCTGCTTTCTGCTTTCTGCCTCAATGTTCCAAATTGGCTGTGATCTAATCTAATCTGCGCACTGCTGGTTTTTATTTAATTGAACGCTTTTAAATGAGCAAAATGTTAAAAATAAATACATAAAAATACACAATAAAGTTAAGCCTTTCTTTTTAGTCAAGTTATTTGTCAATCAACATCAAGAGAAGGTAATTATAAACCACTGAACTACAAAAACCTGTAACTTTCCAAGAGTATATAAAGAAATGTTTGTCATTTTCTGACACTTGCAATATTTAGCTACTTGAATATATGATTGCGCCATGGTAAACTAATCAGAAAAGATGAAACTTCTATATCAACTAATATAAGCATGTTCCAAGACAATGCTACTTTTATCAGTGAATAGTTTGCGCATGCATCTTAATTTATCAAAGATGGATTAATAAGATATAGATGGATGGTTTGAAACAATAGTATACAGAAGCAAATTATGCTGCTTAGAGCCTGTGAAAGAACAGACCTTAGCATCCAAACACAGCGCTTATTATAAAATACATATATATATTAATTCTACCTTAGATAGGATAATGGATTTCCCCATCCTCTGAGAACGATAGGCAAAGAGTACAAAACATATTGTGTTCAGATAATCTTCAATGAGTACCTATTTAAATCCACTTATAGATCATTCTGGTTGCCCATTAAGAAATCAGGTATTGCCTCTCCAGCCTTCAAGATTATGTATTGTTAATGTTAGCTTTCCTTCTGCATTAATCGCATCTATTATGCATGAGACAAACCCAGTGGTGGAGGGTGTGTAGCAAGCTGTGGCTTGGAGACTAAAGGTCTGTTTGAGGGCATCTGTAGGAACCTTTAGGAAGCCGTCCTGGAGCAATGGGTGTCAATCAGCCAAAGTATCAGCCATTTGGTCCACCAAAGTATCCATCCTTTCATTCTCAATTTACAGTACCTCTTGGAAAGATTAGGGAAAAGCTAGAAGTTGCGCATTTTGCTCTAAGACATTCATTCTTTATTTTGTATTTAGCTAGTTCTGGTATTCTGATTGTGGAACACAATAAAGAACATAGGGTAGCCCAAAGAGATTTGGTGAATGAATGCCAAATTGATCTCCGGAAGGTTAGTGTTATTAAACTAGCAACAACAAACACATAAATCTTGATTGTCTTTAGTCCATTAAAACAAAAGGCAGCCATGAACCTTTGGGTGAAGAGAGGCCGGGTATAAATCTAATAAATTATTAATTATTATTATTATGAAGAATTATATATGGGGAAGCAACTATAAAAATATTTTTTATCGTACAAAAACATTTTACCTTAATCTGTTTGATGAGACTGCAGTGATTAGAATGCCATATTGCAGTCTAACTCTGCCCACTGCCAGGAGTTTGATCCTGACCAACTCAAAGTTGACTCTGCCTTCCATCTTTCTGAGGTCAGTAAAATGAGGATCCAGATTGTGGGGGGCAATTTGCTGACTCTCTAATCCGCTTAGAGAGGACTGTATAGCACTATGAAACTGTATATAACTTAAGTGCTATTGCTATTGTTTGAATTATTAATTAGGAACTCTTGACGTGATTAACATATTGATAAGAGTGAAGTGGTAAGTTTGATCAGCCATGGGTCTCTCTGGAGATTGCTACACCTAGGTAAGCTGCAAGGCAGAAGTACTAAGCCGAGTTCATTATTCCTTTCCCGGAATGAACTTACGGTAATATTTCTTTTTGAAGAGAAACTAACAGAGTGAGCTTCTTTGTTTTGAAACACTCTTCTTGACATTAAAATCACCTTACCAGCTTCTGTCTACCTTTGGTGTATGGTCATGGAAATATACAAGGGGATGCTGAGAGGTTCCTGGCTTTGGCCAGAGTTATGAAATAACACATTTATTCAACATAGTCGCCCCTGAGACTGATGCACTTGGTACAGCATAGTTACAGCTTTTCTGGACTGTTCACATAAAAGTCCTTTGGTTGGGCTGCAAACCAGCTCTCAGCAGCACCTTTGACATCAGAAATGTCCTCAACATGTTGCCCCATCAGGTGTTTCTTCAAAGTCAGGAACAGATAATAGTCTGAAGGGGCCAGGTCGGGTGAGTAAAGGGGATGGTAGACCAATTGGAAACCCAGGGTGTTCAATTTGGCAGCCACAATGTTGGACATG
>JANHGC010006973.1:24370-34998 GCA_027560395.1 Boaedon fuliginosus | reverse complement strand
CTCCGAGTGCTCTTCAAGGGCAGCCCCATGTAGAGCGCATTGCAGTAGTCTAATCGAGAGGTGACGAGGGCATGAGCAACCGTGCGCAGTGCCTCTCGGTCCAGGAACGGTCGCAACTGGCGCAACAGGCGAACCTGTGCGAAAGCTCCTCTGGTCACAGCAGTAAGATGATGATCCAATTGAAGCTGTGCATCCAGCAGGACCCCCAAGTTGCGAACTCGCTCAGAGGGGGACAATTTCTCCCCCCCCCCAGCGTCAAAATTATACTTTGAATTAACTTTGTTGATATAGTAATAGAGAAATGGTTAGATCGACCAAGAAAGACATAGATGAAGAGAGATAAAGATGAGGAGTTTGGTATTTTTTTATGTATGTTTAAATAATATAATGAGGATAATTTAAATTTGACAAATTTGATAGAAATTAATATTATGATAAATTGGATTAATATGAATGATACCCAAAACCAATTCTGTTCACACACAAGGTGGATGTATATTTAAGGAAAAAGTAATAATTATATATATTATATATTATAAATCTACGAAAACATATATATAAGAAAACTAAGAACGCCACACATACCGCTCAATCGGAAGGCACCGCGTTTAAAACCCTGCTAGTTGTCGCGTTTCTCCCATTTTTGCGACGCCGCGTCATCAACTGTAGAGCGACGACTCCCCCGCTGATTGCCGACTACCACCACCGCCACCTTGCCTTACATTTCCGTAGACTTCTTACCGGAAGTGCAATGGATGGACCGGAAGTTTCTGCTGAGGAAAGGGACCTCTGCAGAGCCAGCGCTCTCTAGGCCACTAATAGAACAGGATTGCCCGAGAGTCGTAAATCTCCAACGGCGTCGCACGCCTGTGTCGTAAAATATTTAAACTCGGGAGGTTTTTTCTCCAGGTGCTGTAACGGCAGATGTTTCCCAGTTCGCTGCGTGGAACTTTTTTCTTTTTCCCTCTCTCAACGGCCCCTAGAACTCCTGTCCCTTAATTCGTAGGAGGTAAGAAATGCTTCACTATTGGTTCCGATTGTTGCCAGTAAAGGCCGAAGAGGCGGGCTGCGAAAAAGTGGAAGTGACCAATCAAAGGCCGGCTGGATTGCTTCACCGGGGCCGATACAGCGCGTTCGGGCAGAAATGGCCGACGCGGGTCGTCCGCGGCGTTTCTGTGCCCTAATCCCTGTTTTCCTGACAGAATATGTGCCGGCTTTTGGCCTTTCCAGCCGTTTCTCTGCCTCCTCCCTTTTGACTGAGGCGTTAGTCCTCTCGGCAGGTGTAGGCTGAGGAAAAGAAAAGTTGCCAACCAACTTCCACGTCCGCCAGGAAACTGGACGGGCTTTTTTTGCTGTGCAAAAAGGCTGGACATTTATATTTTGAATGTATGGCACCTCACTAAATTTACTTGCCAACCCAAGAACTGAGAGCTTGGGACGGGTGGACGTACCCTTTAAAGTGTTAGTGACTGATTCTTGGATCTTTTTAATGATTGCTCAACAGGCAAATGCTAGCTTTTTTCCTGGCATGGAGCAATTAATTGAATGTGCCAGGTTGCTCTTAAAAGCGCAGAAAATTAGCCCATTTAAAGAGCTATTGCCCCTGTTTAAGAAGAATGGGTGTTGGGTTTTTTTTTCCTTTCCATTTTCAAGCATCAGAAAAATGAAGTATGTATAGATATTTCATGAGATACCCAAACTGCTGTGTTTAATGTTATGTTCTCACTTTAAAGCGTTTTAAGTCAAATACTTTTGACTTCGTATTAGTCAAATATGAGAAACAAAACTAAAATTCACTAGTAAAAAAGACGCTATTTTATTTTCTAGACAGTTACACATGATTGTTACTATGAAAACATGAATAAAGAACAGATTCAATTAAAGAACTTCCCTGGAAAAAAAGAAATTCATAAAACAATTCCCTAAAGTAGGACAGGATGGAGTTATTGTTTTTGAATGATCCCTATGGAAGTACAATTACATGTGCAAATGTATTTGTGTATCTCTTCATAGATAAATTCATAAGGTTTAATTTTCCCAGTGTTAATCGTTAGCTCTGAATTAAATATGTTGAGACTGGCTTGATCCCATTCAATATACACAAAATTATACTTTTCTTTAAACTCTATTGCTGAATTTAAAATTCACTTTGCTTAATCACAAAGATTAGTATTTAAAAGCCACTATGGAGACATCCATGAATCTGTATTAAAATAATAGAATATTTTCCTAAACAGTTTGTCACAATATGCTTTGAACAGATATGTGTAAATTGTTTAGTTCCCTTGATAAACACAATAGAAAGGAAGCAGAAATGTAAATTTCATCCTTTCTTGAATATAATAAATTAGTTATTTACAGGTTTTAAAGTTTTATTGGAAAATAATCTTTTCTTTTATAGTTTGATGTGAAATTAAAGCCTGTATTGCTATAATGGGAAAGAAGCGAACAAAAGGAAAAAATATTCCTGCAGATGTCTCACCAGATGTACTGGGTATGCATAACATATACAGATAATTTGTTTACATTACACTGTATGGAGAACAGTAAGATTTTACTCCTTAGCAAAATGCTTAATGTGGCCTTGAAGATGTTTATCCAATTAAGGTTCAATTTCTATAGAGTGAAACAATATTAATGGGTAAACATGTTTATCTTAGTCCATATTTAAGGCATAAGCCCATATGTTTTGGTAATCTATTTTTCAGGTATTTAGCATCAAATTAAAAACCAGGAACTACTTTTCAGATAAGTGCAGACACAACACAAAACGAATGGATCAGATTTCTGAAGGGGATTTGTTACTTTTTCTTCTCTGTATGTGTATGTGTATATGTATAGGGTAGCCTGTTTCTCAGAAGTTTGGTACTGACAGCCAACCGATCTTTGGCCATATCTTATGGACTCTAAATAATATATATTTAAAGCCCCATTAATGATGATTATTATTTCTGGATAAAACTTCTCACAGGACCAACATGCAAGCACCTTCGCAAAGGATTGGAACAAAGTCTTCTGAAAAAAGTGTTGCAGACTGTGGAGTTGAATTCCTGCCAGGATTGCCAGATAGATGACAATAAGACAGATGAAAAATCTGATAAGAATGCAGAAGACAAACCATCAATATGGTTATGTTTAAAATGTGGCCATAGGGTATGTCCCAGTTACTATTACTACAATGGAAAATATATTGCAGTTGTTTTGAATTAGGATTTCCTTTTATTCCTGCTGAGGAAAATAATAGAACCATTTTTTTGTCACACAATCCCATCCAAGCATCACAACACATCCTCTACATGGTAGAAAATTTAAGCATAACTTCTTTCTGTAAATTTGAATGTACAATTATTTCCAGATCCAAACCAAGAAAACAGTAGTAAATGAACAAATGAATAAATTTTGGACTCTCTTTCAGCCAATACTTTATGACACCTCTTAGGGCAGACACAATTATTTCTGAATGTTTCCCATAGCTGTCCAAATCGTCTCCTAGCTCAGAAATATTATTAGGCTTTCTTTTGAAACTGCATATATGAGTATTCCCCCAAATGGCCAATCATTTTAAAGTCTGCAGACTGTGATGGCCATTCTAGAACACACACCCTTCCCCTTTTTAAAATATATTTCTTGTAAATACTTCATGGTTGATTTGGAATTATTCAATAAATTACCATCTTACTAAAGTATCTAACTTGTACTGAACTTTTCAGCAATAATCTTAGCTTCTGTTTGTAACATTTACTTTTTGAGAAATTCTAACAAAGATTGTTCATGGCCTTCCAGATCTTTTTTGCTTCAAATTCAGTAATTCCACGTAACTTCCATTTTTCATTGTTGAAATTGCTAGCTTGAAAAGCTTGTTGTAAGTGTGCATGATTTTTCTACTTTGCAAGAGTGAATTGCCATTCATTTATGAAATTTACTGGTGCCTTATCTTACTAAAGGATAACTGGGCGACTTACAATCACACACACACACATACACACACACATCATAAATATAAACAAGCCAAACATTACAATCCAATTAAAGGTGGGGAAGAGGCAAGATGTGGGGAAGGTGGGATCTGTTGTTAGTCAATCAGCTACCTCCACTGTGATGTTCCCCCTTTGGAGCCACAAGCTAGCTGACAGATCCAGTCTTTAGCTTTTTATAGAAAGTCCGGAGGGTTGAGATCAACCTCACACCAGTGAGCAAGATATTCCAGAGGCATTTTCAAAAGCTCAAGCAATTGCTTGGAGAATGTTGATAGAATCACAGTCACAAGTTATTGTTGTGGAATAGTCCTCATTCAGCTAGTAGCAGTCAGTCTAAATCAATCTGTTTTTAGGAACATATTAACAACTGAACACTGAACAAACTGGCAAGGTGCCAGTTTTAATTACTTTTGAATCTATCAAGGACTGCATGTAAATAATAACTATGCACTTAAATTGCAGAAGTCATTTTTAACTGTAAACTAAAACCATTTTTGTTTCAACAAAATACTTGTTTTAACAAAATACTTAACTTGTATGCGAATGTTAAAGTTCCATACTGATATTACATTACAGGGTTGTGGCAGAAATTGTCAAGAGCAACATGCCTTAAAACACTATGAAACACCAAGATCAGAACCTCACTGTTTGGTTCTTAATGTGGAAAACTGGTGTGTCTGGTAAGTTTTATCATTATAAAAAAATGAAATTTCTTTATTATTATTTATCTGTGTCCCACTTTTACTATTTTTGCAAATAACTCAAGGCAGCAAACATGTCCACAATACCTTCCTATTCTTGTTTTCAACTCCTGTTTTCACAATAATAATCCTGTGGGCTGAGAGAGAGTGACTGGCCCAAAATCACCCAGCTGGCTTTCATGATTAAGGCAGAACTTGAACTCACAGGTTTTTTTGCTTTCTAGCCTGATGCCTTAACCACTAGAGTAATGGTAAATGTTTAGCAAAAATTGATATTTTTCTAAGGGCTGTTAAAGTAATATATTTGCATTTCACGATGTGTGAATTATGGTTCTAGTACATAGCAGTTCTAGTTTGAGGTAAGCCAAATTATTAATTGTGCATTTCTGGACTCTTTAATCAAACTAGGTGCTACTTATGTGATGATGAAATACAATATAATTCATCTACTCGTCTGGGCCAGCTTGTGGATTTTATTAGAAAACAAACTTGTGTGGACATTCCAAATACAGGTCAGCTCCTTTTAAGGTGTACTAGTTGCATTATTCTCAAGAGAAACTGTGTTATCATCAAAAGTCAATACAAACTTGACTGCATGATAACTAACTGATTTTTAAAATGTAACTATTTTTAACTGAGATGTTAGAGCAAATCAGGAATACTGTAGTCCAGTGACTGGAGGGAAAGGAATTAGTGAAAATTTGAACTAATACATGCATTTAAATTTGTAGCAATTACTTTTAGGTTGAAATTGAATTGTTAGTACTAAAATCCCTTATTCTGTATATTCTGCGTTTGAAAGCCCATTTCTTGCCTTCATAAATTATATTGATTGATTCAAGACAAATTTTATTTTGTTTTTTGTCCCTTTGAAATACTGTTGGCTCAAAGCAATTGCCTAGAGTAGTCCAGGCAGTTTTCTTGGCAAGATTTTGGAAGTGGTTTGTCATTGCTTCCTTTTTGGGTGCTGAACAGGAAGGATTAGCTCAGGTCACCCAAATAGCTTCTTGCCAAAAGCATCATTAGAACTCATGGTCTTCCAGTTTCTAGCCTTGTGCCTATATCACTACACCAAATTGTAATATTGGCTTATGTGTATTATTTTCTCTCTCGTGGTCTTGTTTTTAATCTGTTTTTATGTTTTGTAGAATGTTTCAATTGCTGGTTTTATTCTACATCATAGTCAATTTGTGTGAGATACGCAATTATATAAATTTGACAAATGATTATTGTAAATACTACAGTTCTCTTCTTTCACATTTCATTGTCTGACCCAGATTCTTAAAACAATGGGACAGGCTATAAGTGTTTGACATATTTTCTTTTTAAATAGCATCATTGGGGTGTCAGATTGTTTTTACTAGCATGTAAGAAACGTACATCTTTACTGTTGCTTATTCATAATGCTATAGGGCAAAATCTGTAGTATAAATGTATACAGTATTACGGTGATATACTAAAGATTTTAACATGACTATAATGTCTTAGGATGGTACTGCTAATTGAAACTTGATTGACTTATTTAAAGATCCTGTTTTTTCTGTGTTAGCTATAAGGCTGAAAGTTAAATGTATCAGCTTTGATTAGCTATCTGTGAATCCAACATCCTAGCCTATTTTACAAATAAATCAATTGTTTGAGGGGTAACTTGGTGAAATCATATGTTTTATAGTACTTGTTTTTGCTTTAAATAACATTTGCAATTTCTTTATTTTATCCTTGAGATGCTGAACAATTTTCATTGCTTTTTATTTATTGTATTTTTAAAAAAATATTTTTTAGCTTCTAAAAATGAAGAAAAACCTTTGGAAAACAAAAAACTTAAAGACCACAAAAATGAGGAAGAGAAGGAGAAGAAGGAAATCTTGTTCAAAGACAATAAAAATCAATTAAATGGCAATTCAGAAATGACGGTGAAAGGTCTTAGCAACCTAGGAAATACATGTTTTTTTAATGCGGTTTTGCAGGTGTGATATAAATTAAACAACTTCTCAGAACTTTATTGTGTCATACCTTATGATTGTATTAGAAAAAATACAATCATAAGGTATTGCTGCTTACTAGCTTTATTTTTTGCTAATTTTGATATGGAAATCCTTATCTTGTAAAATTGCATTTCAGATTCTTTTCCATTTTAATTTTGGAAATCCTTTTAATATTAGCATTTAGGAGAGCTTTATTTGTATGTGTTAGAGTGGTGGGTGTTTATAAATTTATAGAAGTTTGAGAAACAACATGTAATGTTTACTGGGTCATCTTTCATTTAATTCCACTCTAAATGTGTATCCCATTTTATATTTAAAACCTGCTAATTTGTATGTCTCATTAATTCTTATTGCAAAATTTTATTCCAAACTTTGTTTAAATGCTATTACAGGTCATAAGTTGTTACGATTGTAAGTTAAGGCACCCCTATGTTCGGAATTAATTTTCCACCTTTTTGCTGGGGTCATTAAGTAAACACCATGGACATTAAGCCACCCCATTCAATGGGTAGGGTTTTTTTTGCAGGAAGCCAGCTAAAACATGGAAAATTGCAGTCATGTGTCCACAGAACACTGATCCCAGTCATAAAGTTGACTCAATTAACATGCAGTCATGCTTAGGATATTTATGATATTTACTATAAAGTACCGATTATGCGGCTGCTGTAATTTTCAATAGTCATAAAGCAATCTTTGAAAGTCCTAAACCAAGGATTATCGATAGAATCATTTGTAAAAGCAATGTGAAACAACTATGGTGAGCAAGACATTTTTACAGCCAATTCTATTAAATTGATATAATACAGCGTCATGGCTTTTTGAACATAAATAAAAGATATATAACTTTTGAGTTTTTAAATTTGCAAACAATTCACTTTTTTCTCATAGAATCTATCACAAACATCAGTTCTGAGAGAGTTGCTGAAAGAAGTAAAAATGCCTGATTCAACAATTATACTTAAACCACCAGAATTCTCAATAACGGTATGTAAGTTGGTGTTTGAAATGTATTAAAAGTAATTCTTGATAGATTTAAATTCACTAAGCAAATGTTTCTGTTATTTCATAGATAGTTTTTAAAGACAGAAAATAATCAGGGCATTGATTCTTTGATCTTACTCAAGCACAGTACTAAATTGCATTGTTTATGTGAACAAAGACTTATGTCTCTCACTCATTCTTTGAAATGGCTGAGAAGAGACTAAAATGTTGAATAACAGGATCTTTGTATTATGCCTAAATCCAGAGTAAGGGTCCTGAAGTTGCCTTTTTGAAGTTTGAAGCTGGCTTTTCCTTTTTATGCAAAATTAACTAAATTATCTCTTTGCTTTTCAAAAAAATTAAGTTCTTAGTGTTGGGAAGAGAAATGATACAAGGCTGTAGCACGTGTAACTGCATATACGTTACTTTTTCTGACACAAAGTACAGTACTTTAAATTGTACCAGAAAGTAACATTAAACGGAGTTAACTTGAAACATTAAAATTCTTGATGATCATGGAAGAGAATCCAGTGTAAATAAGGAGAGAGCTTAGAGTTTTAGAGATCCTTTTTGGTGTTCAGCCCATTAAGGAGTTCCCCTTGACCGGGGAAGAGAAGTGGGGTATAAAACTAACTAAATAAATATTCCTACTAAAATATATGCCTCTTTTGCTTTGGAGAGTCAGATTGGCTTTTTCAGCTCACATCAGAAGAAACAATAATAATGTATCTAACTTATACCCACACAATTCCCAATAACTTTGGGAGGCTCATAACAATCAAAGGAATTACGACAAAATTAGTAAAAGATGGTAAGTGGACATATCAGATGGAATGAAGCAAGTGTTCTCATTCTCCCTCACCAAGGTTAAAAGCCAGATCGTCACTGCTTTTCTGAACTGTAGGGGCAGCGGGCACCTAGTTCTCAGAGAAGTCATTCCAGAGGTCAGGAGCTGCTACAGAGAAGGTGCAATTCCAGGAGATCAACAAATTACATTATTTAATCGAAGGAACCTAAAGTACATCAATGTTGCAATATTGAAATGGCCAAGCAGACACTATGGGAGATAGGAATCTCTCATGTAATCAGGCCCCGTACCATGTATTGGGTTTATGGATAACAGCTAGCATTTTGAATTGCACCTAGAAGCAAACTGACAAAGTAGAGATGTTACATGGGTATACCAAAGCATGTCCATCACTGCTCACACTACTGAATTCTAGACCAGTTGATGTTTGTGGGTGGTGGGTGGTCAAGTACAACCCTATGTTGAGCATATTGAAGTAGTCAACCTGAGAGGTGTCCAAGACATGAGTCATGTTTGAAGGCTCTCTGATTTTGGAAACAATGCAATTGATGTACGTAATGTTGTGCAAAGTCGTTCCTTCTCACAGTTGCCACCTGCTCTGCATGTCCAGGAAACCCTCCAGATTGCATACCAACTTTGAAGATGGAAATTCTAGCCTCCAACATCAAAGATGAAATATTCCCATATCTGGGTGGCCCAAATATCCAGACACACCCAGTCTTGTTAGGACTCAGTTGGAGGCAGTGATTCCATGTCCAAATCCACATATTGTTGTCCAATCGACAAACCTGACAGCCTTAGTTGGATAGACCAGAGTCAGTATCATCAACATATGGATGATACCAAACCCTAAATATAAATACATAAAACCCAAACAAAAGCCGCATAAATGAATTCATAAAATATGCATGAATTTATAATAATTTCTTTATATGGTCTTTAGGAACCTTTGGTAGTAATGCTTGATCCTCCAAGACCTCTAACACTAGCAATGTGCCAATTTCTGGCAGACATGCAAGAGACAAAAAAAGGATCTGTGAGCCCTAGAGAACTTTTCTCTCAGATTTGTAAAAAGTGAGTATTTTATTTATAAAATTGTAAAAGAACTGTTTAAGCAGATATATTTTGTGTAATTTTGAATCTATTTAATTTTAAACTGATCAGAATAGGAAACTAATATTTACATTTTTATTATCTATATATTTATACGTTTATACATACATTTATCATTTGTTAGAGCAGATCCAAACTAGAAAGAAATATTTGGGTAAGATCAAAAGAGTTGGCAGATTGCTGTTGTTTTTTTAGTTTTTGGTTTTTTTTACAAAAAATACTTGAGTCTAATTCAACATCAACCAACCATAAGAATGGACTGGGACCTTAAATTTTGAAACAGTATTAACATATTAAGCTAGCAAGTCCATTTAAGAGAGATATTTGCATGTAGAATTAATTATAGTTATACTCAATGTCTTAGTAATAATTATATTATTTTGATAATATGCTAATTTATTTAAATTGTTATAACTAACTGATCAGCTAAATATTAAAGTGACCAATTGCTATATATAAATTGCCTTTTCCAGGCAATTTCAAGATGGCAATTTACTTACAAATATATAAAGGCTTCTATATTGTATGCATTTAATAAGTGATTAATGCAGCACTTAAGAAAGATATGCATAAAACTATATTGTGAATCTGTTTTTAAGCAATATTTTTCTGACTGTCAGATTATATCAGGAATAGTACAATGATATAATTTATTTCATAGTTTCAACAATATTTGTTCTTATAACACCTTCTGAGTTACAATCCTGCCCTTGTCTGGAAATATTAAGTTCATGTGCGATTTTTCTGTACCATTTTTTGCTTTTTGTAATATTTATATAGAATTGCACTTTCCTTAATCTGTATCTGCATATTTCACAATAGAGCAACACGATTCAAAGGATATCAGCAGCAGGACAGCCAAGAGTTGCTTAGATATCTATTGGATGGGATGAGAACTGAAGAAATCCAAGTAAGTATTTCATGATGAATCATTATTGTAATTTTATTATTATTATTTATTTATTATTTATTAAATTTATACCCCACCTCTCTTCACCCCTTACGGGGGAACTCGAGGCGGCGAACATACAATAAAATCAAAATAACCTATACAATAAGATCA
>JANHGC010006973.1:0-13395 GCA_027560395.1 Boaedon fuliginosus | reverse complement strand
GCTGTGAATCCAGAAGGACTCCCAAGTTGCGAACTCGTTCTGAGGGGAGCAATTTCTCTCCCCCCAGTACCCTTATTCAATTCCCATAGAAGATCATAAAGGTTTAAAACACCCAGTAACACCCAATAGCCCCATGATGTTGTCTGTTACAGTACTACCAGTTTCCCTCTATACTAGTGTATAGCTTGAACTAGATACTGCTATGGGCATAAACAAATTAGAAGGCACACTTCCCTTCTTTCTGCACATTCACATTTGACTGGAAACCCTGGATTTTATAAACTGAATGAGTTTGCATAGGTTATGCCTTTTTTTACTCTCTCAGCAACAAAACTGAAAGTTAAGGTGCCTGAAGAGCTTCTGTGCACTTTGATTTAAAGATCCAATATTACATTTGGGAAAGGGTTAAAAGGGCTAAAAGATGATAGATTTTCTTATTTAAGATGTCCATATGAAGCAGAACAATCATAACAATTAAATGACCAGGGAACATGGCTTGGGGTAGAGTAATCTCTTGTCACTTTTTATTTAGTAGGCTGGGGTTCAATGCATTCTTTAAGGTGAGGTGGAAGTAGAGATCGTTAGTAACACCACTGTTGCACTAGAGGGCGCTCAAATTCCAAACTCATGTGTCGTTGGAGTTTAGTATTTATTTTATTTTAAAGACTTGTATGGTGTCTTGGAGCAGAACGCTGAGCAGATCCCAGCTCCAATGAACTCTGCCTGCGGGAAGAGCCTGTTCTTTAAGGCCCTCTGGAAAGGCTGGGCGCCTCCTGGATCATCAGGGAGGAAAAATGTTCTACAAGGTAGGGGCCACCACAGAAAGGCACACTTGCTAGGTCCCACTATTAGACAATATTTAAGGGAAGGAATATGAGTTGCTTTTAAAAAGCCTATTTTAAACTTACAGTACTTCATCTGGACATTCATTTGGACAAGTATATTTCAGCAGCACTTTCGGGGAGCTCCAATAGCCCCTCCCTCAAAGTGAGATTTAGGAGGTGCACGTTAACTAATTGAATTGATTCTCAGATCTATTCTATTTGAAACTGAGGATGTTGGATCAGTGCCTCACTTGAATGATTTTCTTTATTGTATTAAGAAATACATTTGCTTGTTCGTTAGATTTATATATAGTGTTGTTTTTCCTTGGGACCTCAGGGCAGTATATATAGCATTCCCTCTATTCATTTTCTCTCACAATATCCCTGTGAGGTAGACTGGATTGCGGAGACTGACTGGTTCAGTCATCAGTGCATGTCCATGATTAATAGTGAACTCGAACCTAGGTCTGTCCCCACTCCTGGACTTAAATACTATGTGCAAAATGAAAAAATAGCAACCATGTACTTCTTGCAAATAAACATTGTGTAACTTTGACCTAAAGTTATTCCTAAAGTTTGAAGTTTAAAGAGAGTAATGCTATAGCAGAAGTAGTTAAGGTATACTTTAGTACTTTTTTTGCACATCCCCCATGACAACGTATAATTTGAAATGAAGTACAATCAAGCCTTCTATTTGTATAATGTAAATGGAGAAACAAAATCCACTGAAACTCCAGTCCTGAGAATTGTAAAATGAAAAGTTAGACTTAGTGTATTTTCCTTTATGAAAAAACATGGATCACAGCTCAGAGGCCTGCACAAAAGGATGTGCAATCCTCCTCAGAAGAACAGCAGGACAATATAATACCAACAACACTTAGACTTATATACCACTTCACAGTGCTTTACAAGCCCTCTCTAAACAGTTTATAGAGTCAGCATATTGTCTCCAACAATCTGGGTCCTCGTTTTACTTTTTACTTTTTAATGTCATGCAGAGTACACTACACTACACTTATAGAGTGTAGATCAGGATTTATTGGGAGATTCCAAATATTCTGAAATAGGGACATAAGTGACTGTCCTCTGCTGCACTCAGAAAGGTAACGAAAAAAACTGACCCACATCTACACCCAATGGTCTCTGATTTGTAACTATTCAGATGTGGATGTGTACAAGAGGTGTGGTAGCTCAGTAACTCAAAGACATTGAAGATGATCTTTGTAGTTTGAGTCCTAGTACTGTGGGGCAGAGTGAGCTCCCATCACTTGCCTCAGCTTCTGCCCACCTAGCAGCTTCAAAACCATAATACATGAGTAGATAAATATGTACCACTTCAGTGGGGACTGTGGCAGTGTTTCATGCAGACAGTTGGACCCCTTCCAGTGTTGGATCTGCCCAGTTATGATGCCCAATAGCGAGGTGGTGAGAGTTGCTGGATGTTGCTGCAGGATGCCACTCACATTTCTGGTGGGGAGCTAGTTTGTCCCCTTTGGTGCCCCCTGGATAGCATGCATGCAAAGTAAACAAACGAGTATTTATTTTATTTCTTTTATTTTTATTTATTTAAATTTATACCCCGCCTCTCTTTCCCGTTCAAGGGGAACTCAAGATGGCTTACAACAGTTTAAAATACAATTTTTACAATGTAATATACTAAAAATTTCTGAAAAACACATCCATATGACTATCACTACTCATCCAAGGAGAAGAAACGGGGAAAAGGGAAAAAGAGGAAGAGAAAGGGAAAGGGGGGGATTAATTCCAGGCCTGCCTACAGAGCCAGGTCTTAGTGGCTCTGTGCAAGGCCAGCAAATTGGAGATATTTCTAATAACAGGGAGTTGATTCCAGAGGACCAGCGCCACCACAGAGAAGGCCCTAGCTCGGGGACCCGCCAGCCTAGATTGTTTAGCTGATGGGACCCTTAACAGGCCACTCTGTGGGATTTAACTGGGCGCTGGGAGGCATGAGGCAGTAGAAGGCGGTCTCAAAGGTACTCCACTTCTAAGCCATGTAGGGCTTTAAAAGTTGTTACTAGCACCTTGAATTGCACCTGGAAGACTACTGGGAGCCAGTGCAGCTCGCGGAGGATAGGTGTTTTATGGGTGCACCGAGGCACATCCATGATCACTTGCATGGCCACATTCTGGACCAGTTGAAGTCTCTGAGTGCTCTTCAAGGGCAGCCCCATGTAAAGCTCATTATAGTAGTCCAGTTGAGAGGTGATGAGGGCATGAGCGACTGTGAGAAGAGCCTCTGGGTCCAGGAACGGGCGCAACTGGTGCAACAGGCAAACCTGTGCATAGGCCCCCTTGGCCACTGCTGCCAAATGATGATCTAATTGCAGCTGTGAATCCACGAGAATCCCCAAGTTGCGCGCCCGTTCTGAGGGGAGCCATTTTCTTCCTCCTCCATCGTTTCCATCCCATCTCAACTTGATTGTAAACTCGCTGGACCCCATGGAGCCAATCGCTTTTTTGCCAGCTCCAAATCCACCTGGCACGTTTTACGTTTTATGGTCCTATGCATTGAAAAACATCTATTTTGAACACTTTGAACTGTTCTATTATAGTCTTCAATGGTCTGGCTGTACAGTACTGAAATAAGTAGCAAGTAGATTATCATGGTTTGGCCATGATAATCTACAATAGAAATGTAGGACTTTATTTAGTAGTAGTACTAAAGTTCAACACAAGATAGAGTTGTATACCTGGCAACCCTTTAAATAACCATGTCTTCAAAATCAGACAAAAAAGCCGCTTACTGAAATTGTTTTTATTGAAATGCTTCAAGGTAACTTCTATTACAGATTAGTTTCATAATTTAAAGGTAATTTGAACACATTTGGCAAGATACACAACAATGTCTGTGTGCTTAACTATTTCAGTCACTTTGGTCATCATCCAAATCCTTTTTCCCTGATGGCGGTTTAGGGCCACCAGCTGGTTTGGCCATGATAATCTACAAAAGAAATTAAGATATTTCAAATTGTCAATACTGTTTGATATTTCAATTCGTCAATACAAATAGATGAAATAGGCAAGTGTATTAATATTTTAATTACAAGTTTTTATGCCATGATAGACTGACAATGTATTTTGAAAACACAAAAATTAAGTATTTGGTTTTGCAGGCATACTAATGTCTTTTTGGAGCAGAGTTAAGGGTTATTCAATTTTCTCAGGTTTCTTGAAAGAAATAGTAAGGTGAAAGCTAGTTCTTCATGGCCAATTGTGGCTGAAACCTGATGTTTCCAATCAATCTGTTTTAAAATGCCGTATTTGATACAGAACAATTATATCCATACAGAACAGGAAAATAGCTTCAAAGTAACAGGTGTATTTACAGATTTAAATACCAAGGGTGCTCTTTCAGGCATATTTAAGTAGATCGGTATAATAATATTGCCAGTCAGTCTACCAGGCCATAGTTAAAAACTTATTTCACAAAGTGAATATTCACCCTTTGGTCACTTTTGGCAATCAGCTCATATGCGTTTAGTGCTGTCAGTTCAATATTCTTAAAAGACGGTTTTAATGGAAGATGCTGTACTTTTAACATTTCAAACAAATTATTAGTGCTGTGGCCTAGACATAAGTGAGCGTGGGAGCAAAACATGCCCATTTCAGGCAGAGTGTAAAAAGCATTCATGCAGTTTCCACTCTGGTCAACATTAGACACGAGGCCATATCTTACTGTACACTATGGTTCGGGGGCATCTTTCCAGTCATCCTTGTCCCAATGATCTGATGCTTTAGGGGCTTTCGGGCCACCTGCTGTTTTGGCCACAATAATCTATAGAAATTTTATATCACATACACATTTTGACATTTTATTTAAGTCATTCTTACGAACCTAAGAATTTGATTGTTTTATTTGTATAAATAAACCTATAGTCCAAACAGGCACCTGCAGACTATAAAAACATGACTCCAAATATAAACACGTTTGTAAATTTATCTAATGTTAAATTGACTTGTGGAACAGTATTCCAATATTGTACAAAACTGAAAACACCCTAATGCCAACTCACCTGATCAACTCTCAATACTGTTACTGCAGCATTTGTAGCCAATTTGATACCCCAATATTTTCCAAGATGCGTATCTAATACCCCTGCTTCCAACATATCTTTCACAGCTGCAGCTTCAGCCTGTTAAAATTAAGTTAGAATGATTAATTGTCTTTGTCTCCGATTGCAAACTATCGTTTCTCCCACTTTAATTTACAGGCCCTAAATCTGTTGTCACCCAAATGGTGATTAGTACTACAGATTTGTATGCTTAATTGTATGTGTGTTAAACAATGACATCATAGCATGATGATAAAAACATACCTAGTCTGCCTCTGGTCTATATGGGGTGCCTCAAAATTGAGAGGATGTACTATTACTGAAGCCAAGAAAAATAACTTGGGTGATAGTCATTGCCTCTCTTGTTTTTAATTATAACATATTTTACTAGATATTATCACTTTATTCTTGTTCATTCAACATGTACATAACTAATGCTCCCATTCCCTATACATAACTACCCATGAAAAATGCTATAGCTTATTAAATATATTGTGAATGTTAATGGCACCACTTTTTTAATTTGTTTAGAAAAATACTGAAATCAGATTTTCTACTTTAAATTATGGTGAATTTGTAGCTAGTCTTACCTCAATATCAAATCCAACATTTTTACTGCCTTCTTGATGTACTGCATATAGCTTTGAAATAAGCTCATTTGCTTTAATTCCAGAATTTTCTGCCAGAGCTCGGGGAATAGCTTCAAATGCCTCAGCAAATTTCTTGATTGCATACTGATCAAGTCCTGGGCAAGTCTGAACAGAAGTGAGGGTTGCTGTTAAGTTGTATTGAATTAACAAAAGAAATCTGACTGAAAAATATGTTTGTAGCATACCTCTCCATATGATGTTATCTGTTTTGCCAATTCAATCTCAGTTGCACCACCACCTGGGACAAGGCGCTTATCCTACAAAAAAGTAAAATGAAAGGTAAAATACTTGGTATGAAATGCCAAGTAAAAAAAACTGAAACATGAAAATTTCAATAAAATACTCATTTCTAAAGACATTTTAAAAATACAATGAATGCATTATTTTAATAGAATAGTATATAAAGTTGATATAAGCATATTGTGTGAATGCCAATCGTAAAATGTCAACTAGATAGTTGTCATCAGCTATTCAGTTGTGTCCTACCCTCGGACACTATGGATTAGCACTCTCCATGCCCCTATCTTGCACTGCCTCCTTCAGATCCACTGTGGTCATCCCAGTGTCATCCTTTATACCAACCAGCAGTACTAGGGCGACCCCTTCTCCTTTTTCCACTGATCACTCCCAACATGACTGACCTTTTGAGTGAGTCAACCAATTATATACAATATAGCAAAAATATGAACTTCTATAAATGCACATTATATAATAACCCCAAATTACAGATCCCCAAGGCTTTACTCACCCGAGTGAGTACTTTGAAAGTATTTACACCATCATCAATTGCTCTTTCTACATCATCCATTAGGTTGTCTGTGGAACCACGAACTACTATTGTTGAAATGGCTCCATCTTCCTTTTCTGTGGAAAAAAAATATTCAAGAAACATTATTTTACGAATGTAAATTACAAACATTCATTTAGTGACCAAAGTTATAAGAGCACTTAAAATAGTGACTTAAGACCAGTCCTCACATGACTGATGCAGTATCCCAACAGTAAGTTGATCAAAATTCAGATACTTGGCAACTGTCATTTATTCACAATGGTTGTAGCACCCCTATTTGTGACCTTCCCAGCTAGCTTCTGAGAAGCAAAGTCAATTGGGGAAGCCAGATTCACTTAATAATTGCAGTGATTTATTTAAAAACGGTAGCAAAAAAAATCATAAAACAACTCATTTAACAATTACCTTGCTTAGTAATGTAAATTATAGCCGTAACTATGGTCATAAATAGACTACTTGTAGTTCTAAGGACAAAAAAAAATCTGGTATACTAAAAAAAAAGAAAAATATACCATGTTTAAACACAACAACTTGTGTTTCCCCAACTTCTGATAAATACACACTATTGCAGTGGCCCATTTCTTCTAAATTAGGTGGCGTCTGTGTGAGTAAAGAAAAATTATGGTTATGTCACGAATTATTATCACAACAGAAATAAACATTAGTGCTGATTACATACCAGTCTGGGCAGAGCTGTAGCACCAACTGTTTTACATAATCTCCTGAGATCCCATTTGGAATTCAACCTTTAAAATATATAAATATTTCAAGGAAACATTTTATAATTTAAACATTTTTATTTCAAAATAAAACTTTTCAGGAACATTTATGTTCATTTTATGGACAGTAACAAAAGATTTCTATCAAGCTCATATTTCACCACCTTCCTATGTTCAACCTGGATTCTCATGAAATACAGAAATACTTTTTCTACACAATTTGTAGTATGTAAAGTTAATCATAAAGTTTTCCAAATGTACATGACTCAAAGAAAGAAAACCAAGTACAGAATAAGTATCTCATAACACTGTTCATACTGCAAGGGCGTGTGTATTTCTTTATAATCTGTATTTCAATTATTTAAGAAACCTTATATCGAGTTAATTGAAAATGGACATCAAACTTTACTTCCAAAGCTGAATAGGAAAGACCATTTTAAGAAGGAAAATAAGAAAGTGGTACAGAAGAAAGCATTTCCTCCAAGTTATGACTTTTTACTTTGATTTTGTATTAATTTGTTATAAAATGATTTTAAAAAATCAAAGCTTAGCATTTGAAATTTAATCATATCTGCATTGTAACTTGAAATCATAAGGTAATGAGATTTTTTTAAGCGTGCCTATTTAATTAAATGGAAAATTTAGATTTTTCATTTTAGTAAACCTTACCGGATTAACATAAGATTGTATTTGTTTGCATAATGTAGGGCCATGTCTGCCACTTTTCCACCTGAAACTATCACATTTGCACCAGTGTCAGCAATAGCTTTGACCTGTAGCTCCATTAAATTCTCTTCTCCTTTGCTGAAATTCATCAGCTCTTCAGCATTTTTTATCAGAACTGTGCCCTGCAAGAATAAAGCATTTCCCCCAGCATTCATAAAACTTGTACTGAAAGTTTGCCATACCAAAAACAATCAAATTTATTTCCTGTTCTCCGACAGAATTCATTACAGGTAGTCCTCATTCATTTAATAACAACTCAAAGTTACAATGGCCTCAGAAAAAGTGATTTAACCCCTTGCACTACCCCCATGGTCACAATTGCAATTTGGGCCCTTGGAAGTAGGCTCACATTTACAACTGCTTGCAGCTTTCTGTGGTCATGTGATCACAATGTGCAACCTTTCCAACCAGTTTCCAACAAGTAACATCAGCCACGGAAGCCAGATTCACTTAAGAACTGTGAAATTTATTTAACAAACGTGGTAAAAAAATTACCATTGCATTAAGCTATGACAAATTCTGGTCCCAACTGTGGCCATAAATTAAGGACTACCTTTCAATGTTTTCGTTATTGCAAAAGAGAACTAGGTAATAAGACATTCCAGAAATACTAGATGAATAGCAGCTGTAGTAACACGCAATAACCCTAAAGCCTTTAATCCATTCCTTTGCTAATATAACTTAAAGATGGAGTTATCAAAATAATTAAATAGTAGGCACAACGATACAGACCACAGAGTGATTCTTCCCTACAGATTATTAGCATGATTTGTTACTTAAATTAAGAATGGTCAATTTTTTGTCGATCAGTGGTGAGCTTAACATTTTATAAGAGAAAAGGTACAAAGAAAATGTAGCAATGATATAAAATAGTCAAGCTGCCTAACACATCTGGGAATGGTCACACTGAATCATAAATGTTGGCTCTGGTCTTAACATTAGTTTATCAACATTGTCCCAATGGTTTTTAATTACTACCATCAAACAGTCACTGAATGGGGCACTTTCAAAGTCTGTAGGTTGCTTTCAGCTCTTTAGTCTATAGAAATATTTCTACTCCAGTTGGTAATAATCAATAACCAATTACTTCTGGCACTATATGAGCACATAATAAAGTAATTTCTTTATGTAACTTTATTATATAAATCTCAGAACTTAAATTATTACTTGAATTTTCTTGCTTTCCTCTTTTCTATGTTGTTCTTTTAGTAAACTTGTGATCCTGAAATGTTGTCTGTTACTAAATGTAAACTATTACGGAAGTTTTTCCTGTCAAGATCAAAAAATAATTACTACCCAAAGTTAATCATAACATACCTTAGTTTCTGTTATCATGCCATCAAAAGGACAGGAATAGACAGCTATTTTAGCATTTTTAACAGAAGTAATGTCACCCTCAGTTTCTTTTTTAAATACCATGCCATGCAATACAGTGGATGCATTAATACCAGAACCCTGAAAACAATACAAATAACAATACAATCAATTAAACTATTAAAAACAATGAGTTAATGCTAACAGTTTGAATAAATGAATGTATATATTTAGAAATACACACTCAAACAGGACAATTTCCTTTTTCCAAATTAGGCTCATTTAACTATACAAAATATTGACTGCTGATTTAGAACTGTCTTTTTCTGTCATGTATGTATCATTGATTCAATATACAATTTGTCACCGTTTCAAAAATTTGATACCCAATATTTTAAAGATAGGGACAGTAACTCTTGAAGATCCTTCAGAAAGGTTTTTCACATTCTATCCAATGTATAACATCAATAATATCACAATTTATAAATAAAACAACACTGGATAATGTAATATTTTTCTTAAAATTGGAGTTTTAGGATTAAAACTTTTCCTCAAAAGTATTCCTGCAAATTGCCAAAAGCTGGAAACAAAATATTTAGCTCCCCCGTTTTCATACTGTGCATAGGATATTTTAAATCTGGGCCTATTTAATAAACAGAGCTATTATTCCTTTTAGCCTATGAGGACTGTGATTACTTTTAGACACCAAGGGTCCCAAGAAAGTTTGGAACATTCCACTTTTTGGAAATTATGTATTGCCAAAAAGAAATATCACAACTTACTAAAATTTTGCATACTCTGATGTTATCAACATTGAAGTGACCCGATTCAGGAAAAATGGATACTGTGAAAGAATAAAAAACATAACTTTAGGAAAGTTTATTAGCTTTCAGATCTCTATTTTTCAATCTTAAATTATATACTAATTTGGAATAAATGTATGGAAATTGATTCACTGAAAACATTTTATTTAATACCGTGTTTCCCCCTAAATAGGATATGCCCTGAAAATAAGCCCAACCGGCTTTTGAGCTCATGTGATAAAGGCCCCACCCTAAAATAAGGCCTTTGAAGTGCAGCTGACCCCCATTTTCTTGGGATGTTTGCCACACACACGCAACATGAGCTTGAGGCCAGACGATGAAAGGGGGGGGGGACATGTCCCATGCGCCCCAGCCATCCACGTGGAATGGCCTCGGGGGACGCTCTCAAAAAGCCATACCCATACAGTAGCTACCACGATGTACCACATGCCACTTGCCTGTCGCCTGCTGAGCTTGGTGAGCTGAATGCGTCGCCGCCACCCGGGAGGAGAAGAGAGAGAGGAATGGGCTCTCTCAGAGTGCTTTTTTTCCTCCCAAGCAGCGGGGGTGCATTTGGAGCACCAAATCCAGCCTGCTGATCTCAGCCGGCAACCTGCTTCCGCTCTTCTTCCCACGTCCCTCCCTGCTAAAGGGGCTACAGGACCCGCGTCGGCACTGGCAGCTGCCTCTGTGGCTGCAGGTCAGGTGGCATGGCCCCGGGAGCTGGAGGCGGACGAAGATGAGCGCAAGGCACGTCGTCTGCACTGGCTGGCTGATCAAGTCACCCGAGAAGCTCAAGCACTACGTTAGTTGGGGTGGGGATGACCCCCCCCATCCATCCCCCGTCTGCTTCCTGCCTCGGCTGCAAGAGCAGCAGTAGCAGGAGGGCGGTGGTGGCAATCGGCTGGCTGGGTGCACTCGTGGGGAAAACCAGTGCTGCAACCCCAGCCTTCTCAGGTGGGGCTGAAACAGTTGCTTTGGAGGTGGAGGCACCTTGGGTGCCGGCTGGCTTCAGTGCTTCTCTGACCACCTCCCCTGGCCTCCTCCACATCCATCCCGGCTGTCCCCCAGCCCCAGGGCTGCGAGTGCCTCTGCTGGTTACGCAACCAGGAACAGGCAGTTTTTGGAAAGATGCCATTCCGCACGCCTTGGCCCTGTGTGAGTCTCTGCAGATCTAATGATGTAGAGGTAGATATCTTATCTGAAAACCAAGCATTCACAAACCAGAATTCCTAAATTTTAGATAAGATTGGAAATAATTTTCCATTGGTGGTTTATGGTAAAAAAAATCATTTGGTTCATACTAATAATGTAAATATTAAATGAATAACAAAATATATATTAAATAGACACTACTAAAAATTACTTACCACATGCTTGAGCAATAAGCTGTGTTAGAAAACTTTCACTACCACACTGTTTACTCATTACAGAAGTTTGTAACAAGGATGCCACTTCTCCAACATCCCGAAGATTTTTTGCAGAGCAGCACACAAGATCAGGCAGAATTTCCAAAGCTTTCCTGCAAGCTTTTTCATACCCTTCAATCACCTATAATTAAATATAAGCAAATGCCTGTACTGTAATATATTCATAAAAGCTTGATGAATGTATGTGATACTCTATATGTGGAAGCATTAGAAGGTATTTTCAAATACATTTTGTCAATGTAGCCGGGGTATAAATCCAAATAAATAAATAAATAAATAAAATTTTAAATTAATTGCTAGGAAATAAGCTATAACTGTATCCTTGTTTAATTGGAAATTAGCACCAATAAACCTAATATATTTCATATGTAATAAACTATAACAGTTAGACTAATAATATGATATAGAAATGGAATATTTTTGGAAATGCAATTATCTAACAAAATGCCTATACCTCTGAAACAGAAAGTCCCATTCTTAGAAGTTCTTCAGCATGTTCAAGAAGAGCACCAGCAAAAACAAGAACAAAATTTGTCCCATCACCAACTTCTTGTTCTTGCATATGAGAAGCCATGACAACCATTTTTGCTGCAGGATGCTGAACCTATCCAATATTTTGTTTTAGAAGAAACAATTGAACACATATTAAAATTCAATTAAAAATAAATAAATAAAGCATATTTAATAATATACACATTCAAGGTATTAGTTACTATTCCTGAATCTTTTATGGGACAAAAATGCTATGTAACTTGGCTTTTGCAGGCCACCAGTATATATCTGTAGTATTGTTTAATTACTTCAGATCGTCACTGAGAGTAAATTCAGACTCTCATAGGCTACCAGTGCACTTCTCTAGTGTTAAATTACTTCAGAATCTTTCACAGAAAAATGTACCTTCCCCCAAAAAGCCTTCATTAGCAGACAAAGTCATGAAGAAATAATGTGCAATTAAATGTACTAAAATGGAATCATAAATGATAATTTGAGTATCAATAAAAAAATTACCTCCAATTCTCTTAAAATGGTAGCAGCATCATTAGTAACGAAAAGCTTTTCCAACTGATTAATAACCATTTTGTTCATCCCTAAAACAAGCAAAAATCAAAACATATAAAAGAGCACTTAAGGGCAATTTGATAACAAATTGATAAAGGAATTAACAAAATAGACAAATTAATTTGTTTTGGCTTTTTATGTAAGCTGTCAAGTATACTGAATGCATTGAATATTATTCATGTAATAAAGTGCAGGTGAGAAATAAGAAAACAATTTTAAACAGAAGCCAAGTTAATTTTTAATTCTAGTAACGGAAATAGAATAGAATAAATAGAAAATTAGTAATACTTTTTTTTAAAAAATGATATCTTACCATTTGGGCCATAGGCTGTGCGAGTTGTCTGAGCAAGTTCTTTACATGCTTGAATGTTTCGAAACACAGCTTCTTCCAATCCAGAATAATGCTAGACATGCGAAATTTAACTCAAAATTAGATATGATTACATGAAATATAGTACTTATAAAAACTCTGAAAATTACACATTTGTGCTTTAGTTCCTCTATTTTCCATTCTTCTACTACTTGTGATTCTGTCTTAAGACAAAAAGCAAGGACTAAATGTCAGGATTTTTTTTAAAGAAAACTAAGAGGGGAATATCTTAAAACAAAATAGAGAAAGCAGGATTTCTGATATTCTTGCAGCTCCATTTTTCAGCAGCAACCATGGTAGGTTTCTGTATTTTACTTTGTTCAATGAAGTAACATGCTTTGTCTCTGAAAGAATGCCTAATGAGAATGTATCATTCTCTGTGCTCATGAAAGTCTATTTAGGTATTACTTTTGGGTGCATATTCACATTAGATATGCCAGGTGGAGAACATATCACTTCTATTATCATCATAATAAAGATAAGACTAAGTGTCTCATTTCATGATCCTTGCTGAATGTATTCTATTATTTTATCATGTTACTTTATGTATACTGTGAGCATATGCACCAAAGACAAATTTCTTGTGTGTCCAATCACACTTGGCCAATAAAGAATTCTATTCTATTCTATTCTATTC
>JANHGC010006968.1:32221-45397 GCA_027560395.1 Boaedon fuliginosus | reverse complement strand
CGGAACGGAGTTCCGGCACCTTTTTTTCCTTAGACTTCTTTTGTATATTAGTATATCTATGGTGCACATGCACAATACAACAGGAGTTCCGGTACCTTTTTTTTTAGTTCCGGTACCTTTTTTTTTTTAGGAAAAAAGCACTGGCCATAAACATACTTTACCCTCTGGCGACAAACACTGTCGGGATCACAAATGGGTTTTTGGGTTGTTTCCCCTCAAAATTTGGTGCCAAAGTAGACACCCCCCCCCCCGACATTTAACTGCCAAGCTGCTCTACTGAAGCCTGGAGCTCTCCAGCCAATAGGGGAAGGTATGCAAATTGTCCAAAGAATTGAGCTCCCCACCCCCGGCATTTCGCTGCCAAGCTGATCTACTTAGCTGCTCTACTTAGGCCTTAAGCTCTCCAGCCAATAGGGGCAAAGCAATCATGTGGTCATGTGGATGCTGCAACAGAGCTGCTGTACAGGCAGTCCTCGACTTATGACAACCATTGAGCCCAACACTTCCGTGGCTAAGCGAGAAGTTGTCAAGTTTTGCCCCCATTTTACACACTCTGCCCATTCACTTCCATACCTAACATTCCGCGTGAGGGGGGGGGCGGAAAAAGACAGTAAAGAGCAGGAAAAGGAGGAGGCAAGAAGAGGAGGAGGGTGGGACGGGGAAGGTGAAGAACACAATTAAGAGGACAAGGAGCAGCAGGAGGAAAGAAGAGGGGGAGGGGCAACAAAACAATGAAGAGCAGGAGGAACAGAAGGAGCGAAGAAGAGGAAGAACAGGGGGAGAAGAGGAAAGAACACCAAGAAGAAGAGGAGGGGGGCAGAAGAAGGAGGAGAAGGACAATGATGAAGAGGAGGAGGAGGAGGGAAGAAGTAGAGCAAGAAGAACAGCAGGCGGAGGAGGGAAAACAACACAATCAACAGGAAGGAGAGGGGGAGGAAGACAAAGAGGGGGAAACCACCTGGGGTTACTATTACTGCCAATCACATTTTCAAGCCACTTTCCACTCAGCCCCGGACCACCACAATTATATTTCTTTAAACCCCCTCTCCCCGAGCAAGGTCAGGTAATCAGCTAGTGTTAAAATGAAAAGAATTAAAAACTGGGAATCTCCTGAAATGATTGATTGCATGGCTTTTGGCTCAAATATCTAACTAGTTACATCCAATGATAGCTAACAGCTTAATGAAGTATTGCATAAATGAGTCACTAACAATTGTTTAATTATTGATTATTGTATCTGGTTTATTGTATCTGATTTAAAAAGAGCAAACTAGCAGGGGGACTCCATATATGTCCTTCAGATTGGTTTCATTTCTCACCTAATCTGAATAGGTTTTTTAAGTAAGTAGGCAGAGAGTTGTTGGGATGTAAATGTTCCAACTCCTAAATTTAGGACAGGGAAGATAGACAGTATGAGAGAGGAGTGAAGGAATCCATTGGAAAATCCTTCCCTCAATAGAGGTGGTGGCCATGATCCTCTCTTATTTATGCTGCTCTTTCATCAGTCTTCAGGAAGATCAAGACTATTTCATAGGTTCACCAGGAAGGCCACACTTAACAACCCATCTACAGGAAGGGATTTAGGACTTGGAACATTTACATCCCAAAGACTCGCTGCCTATTCACCTACCAAGCCTATTCAGATTTGGTGAGAAATGAAACCACTTTGGGGGACATCCCCTAAATCAGTGATTCTCAACCGGTGGGTCGGGACCCCTTTGGGGGTCGAATGACCCTTTCACAGGGGTTGCGTAAGACCATCGGAAAACACACATTCCTATATGTGTTCCCAAATAATTTTATGGTTGGGGGTCACCACAACACGAGGAACTGTATTAAAAGGTCGCGGCATTAGGAAGGTTGAGAACCACTGCCCTAAATCAACTTGTTCAGACTGAGAAAGCTATTTGGATAAGCAGCAAAACATTTTGAACGAACAGAAAAATAAGTCCAGTTGCCATGACTAAATTTCCAGACAACTCTAGCTGGATGACTGAGAATCTTCATTGACAATGTTTGAATGCTCACAGATATAGCAGACAACATCCAAGATTATTTAGAAGAAAATAACATCCTTCCAGTGCAATCAAAGGAAAAGCATCAGTATAAAAGTAAACTTCTGATTGATAATGGTTCTGGAAAACTGCAAAAGCTGAAAAACTATTTTACTTAGATCTGGATTGATTATGAAAATATGATTAGTTTTGACAGAGTTGCACATTCTTCCAGGTTTTTAGCATTGGCAAAATCTCTCTTTTTCAGTTTTATGCCAAATGTCCATTGCCATTACAAACTAGTTACTAGTTAACAATTGATCTCTATAAATAGCCCTTTGAATTCAGGCAAGATTTGCTACCTAAAGTGATACCATTATGGATATACATTAATATTAATTAAGTGATCAATTTTTATTGTGAGATTTGCAGCTAACATTTGGCATTTACCTGAAAGACTGCTGCACATACTCTATACTTTAGCCTCATTTCATCATTATTTCATAAATACTCAAGGCTCACAGGACAATTCCACACTTCCCTGCTGCTTTACCAATTCTGCTACAATGTACAATTTTCCAGTTCTGCATAGCAGCACTCAAAACATATCAGAAGATGTCCTATGTCAAAAACAGTTTTAAAACTATGTAGACCAGGGTCCCCAATCCCCAGACCACAGACCAATAGGAACTGGGTCAAGCAAGCTAGTGAAGCTTCATCTGCCCATGTGCAGAATCTATTTAGCTTATTAAGTAATGTCATGTTTGCATTTTTTATTTTATGTTTTTAAATTCCTTATACTTCACCTTCCTTATGCTGGTCTTAGACTATCTTAAAGGTCAAAGACCACCATAAGTAGGATGAGTTACAAGAAATAATAAAGGTTCATTTGATTTGGGTATATATTTTAAACAAATGATAAAGTGCATCATTGGCATTATCATTGTCAATATAATTCCCATTTATATCACTTACCTATTAGTCCTCTGTCAAGAGTGAAGGTTTTGTTGGTGAACATGCATTCAAAAGCCACAATATGGAAAACTTTGTTTACTGTGTTGTGTGTTCCAACTATTCTGATATACCTGTAAGTTAGAACAAAACGAAACAAAAATCAACAAAATGAAATATGCAACATAGCACTGATCTTTACTAATCCTGCAAGGATCATTTAGTTTATTTTTGAACTGAGAGACTGAAGTACCAAGAGAATGAAAAATACAGGCTTGTAGGTAAGTGCACAAATAAATAGTTGAGCTATATGAGAAATATTTCCTCATTTCCAAACCAGACCCCCATCCGTCTAGTAAGGAGTAAGGAGTATGATATTAGCACTTGGCAAAAACTATTTTTTTTTTAGTACTGTGGCAGCAACAACAACACAACAAGGTTTTTAGGACAAACCTTAATAAAATGAGTCAAAACTTAGAATATTAAAGAAAGGAAGGAAACAATTACATAACGTTACAGAAGCACTCTTTTCTTTAATGCTTTAATAAAGGAGAAAGTTTAAAAAAATGAAGACAAAAGAAAAAAGGAAAATAATAAAAGCATATATTACATATCATAAATCCTTGACCATTTTGATCATATAAAGTAACTGTTCAATCTTACATTACATTGAGAGCCAATTCATAAAAATACAGCAAATCTTTATAGATAATTCAAGACTGCAAACTTGGTATTAAGATCATTAAGGATTTTTTCTTGAATAGCAACCTTTTTTGTAACCCCCATTGTTTAATTAATCTATCAATCATTTATATATTGATAATTTCCAGTTTCATCTATTGTTGTGGTTCCGCAGCTGGTTGTGGCACTGATGGAGTAGACCAACTCTGAGGGAGATTTGGCAGCGGAAGAACGGGAGGCGCCAGTAGTTGACACTGTGCCAGTAGCTGGTCCCTCCACAGATTATGTGGAGCCGACAAAATCTGACAATGGTGAGGAGGGGTCCCTAAATGATGCCAGAACTAGGAGATGACTTAGAAGGCAACAGGAGCATAGGAGGAATAGAGGGCAAACTGCAGGTGATCAGTGATTGACCACATCCTGAAGAAGTTAAAAGGAGTGTGGTTGTGACCTGCTCCTCGCAGAGAACAAACTGAAAACTCTAGAGATATCAACGTGGTTTCATGATCTATCTTTGCTTGGATTTCTTGTTCCGTGTTTTTCTCTCTGCTCATGGACTAATTATTGTGAGCATTTCTGTGTTATCTGTACAGTTGGCGTTTTCATTGGGATTCATTGAGATTTATTGGGAGCCTGGCTAGAGATTTGCAGCTCTGGAAATATGCCTTTGATTTGGAAAAGAAGAATGTATTTGGTTTTGTGTTTTAAAGAAACACTGTTGTTTTAAGAACTGGGCTTGATCCATGGTTTCCGAGCATGGGACAGAACATGTATATTTAAAAATATATTCATATCTTTATATTTCCTGATCTGTGTAATATCATATTGATTCACTGATTTACATTTAGAATATTACAAACGTTGTTATTCACTCACTTTTAAACATTTTCTGGGGTAACAGTAAACATGCCAAAAATATTTTCATGAATTAGTCTTAACAGTTAAGATTCCTTAAACTCTTAGCTAATGATTTTTTCATATGACAAATTCCAATTCATTGTATCTACTAGATTTTAATTGTCCCCAGAAGGGTTTTTTGACCAAAGAGAAACTAAACTAAAAACATGTAATTTGCAAAAGCTGAAAGTCAGGAAAATTAACATCCTGTTATGAAATGATAGTTATAATATAGATAATTAAAATCTAGGTTTAGAGCTAGAATAATAGTCTTTAATATATGAGCTAACATCATTGTCGATATTTCTGTGTCAATATTTAACAAGGAAATCTAATGAGAGGATGTCCAGTCTGCAGGATATTTACCAGATTTCAAAATCAGCTTTATAGTACTAAGCAGAGGAGGCATTATTATACTCCTCTACAGTATTTGGGCAAAGAATACCAACTATCTATCCAGAAGCTTTTCTTTTTATGCCTACATTTAGTAATACCTTACTTCTTGAAGAGGTAAAGTTGCAAATAAACAAGCAGTTTGTAGTTTAGCTACAGGTTCCTCACACTATATATGTATATGCATACATACATACATACAACCTTCCATGAATACCATAGTAAAGTGTTCTTACTCAGTGGCATGAAGAATATTTATAACTAAATGATTTAAAAAAAAAACAGAGCCATGTCACTCCATCCTGAAGATTTTTGTGTACCTACTTTCAAACATTTGTCGTATCTCTTGCAAATTGTTATTGGAGATTTCAAGCTAATTGTTTTATATGAATAAAATGCTAGGCTTTTCAGCTCAGCCTATTGTTCTACAATATCAAAATTCTGATTTTGATATTTGATATTTTATCTGCATAAAATGAACATTCTACAACTTTGTATATTGGAGAAATGACTTTTATACAATAAAAAAGTTGGTTTGATTTTCTTTTTCTTCTAAATGCAGACTAGATTGGCCAAAACTATTAGATTGTCTATTATCAATCAGCTGGGGTAAACTTATTTTCTCTGACTTCTTGATTTCAGGTCTCGATGAATTAAATGTAAGCCACTGTAGGTCAATAATTTAGTTTTTTTTAAAAAATCTAGTTACCAATGAGGCAACCAAATAAAAAAATAAAGGAGACTGCTGCTTACCTCAGGAACTATAATTCAGTATATCATCACACCAATCAGCATGAGGAAAAGGAACTAACTCTATACGATACGCAATATTAGATTATAGATACATACTGTTCATCAATGTTTACGTTTGTACAGAAGGATTAAATAGCATAATATTCTAGAATTTCATTTTAAAAGATAATGATCCTTTAATCATCTAGAGCAGCAGTTATCAACCATTATGCCATAGCACATTTGTGTGCCATAAAAAGTCTATGGCTGTGCCACATCAGCAAGCCAAAGCAAATGATAGGAAGTGATCCACAGTTAGAACCCCATTTCTATGATATCTCCAGGGGTGGACTGACTTCATTTCCTCTCCCAAGTCCCAGCAACTTGTGATGTCATTAGCCTTCCAGTTTAATGACTCAAATGTCCCACCCATGAAATGTATCCTGTGGCATGGAAAATGTTGAAACCACTGACCTAGAGAAGAAATTTGGATTAAACCGCCAAAGAAATATAGGATGGGGGAGAGAGTGAACAGATTGAGAAGAAGAAGACTAAGACATTTGTGGTGGGATGGAGTGAGAAGTTTAAAGAAGAAAAGGCACTTTATGGACCCAGTGGAAGCAAGGAAGTAAGGAAAAAGGGAAATACATGCATTTTGTTAGTATAAATTCTGCTTCTTTAGTTTCTTTGTCTGCATAGTGTTGCTTATTCCAAGTACAGTGTGATAGGCATATATGTATGTTCTACATTATAATGTTTCCACATTGTATCTAGAAACTTTAAAGACATAAAAATAAATGTTATAAACCAAAAAACAAGCAGAGAAAAGGCAGTTTAACCCAACCCCTTTAATATGCCCATTATACACACTCGTATCAAACTACAAAATGATGCATTCTTCCATTTTTCATTGTAGACACAAAGAAATGTTATTATTCACCACTTTTTCATCATAATGAAAGGTTCCATAAATCAAAGACAAAGACAATAAATCAATCCTCCTCACCTAAAGAATAAACCTTTCTCTTTTTAACTGTCCCTACTCTCATTCCATACTATAAATACGCTCCCTCTTTTTCTCCCCCCTCCTATAAATGTATTTGGTGTATTTTGTGTATGTTTAAAAGTTTTACTTTTCAAGAAGCTGCTTTTTGAATTTTCAACTGCAACTCTCTCTGCCATAGTTGTGATGAAGGTTCACAAATATTTAGCAAGTTTTTAGCTGTATGTGAGATCCTACAAAAGGCCTGAAACGTGTGTAAAATCCTATTATTTGTTGCTAAACCTTTGGATTTTGTTAGCTAAAGATATTGTGAATTTAACTTCTGGATATCATTATAAACCCAGATGAAGTCCTGGAAAATAATGTTCCATTCAATTTTTGTAGTTTGTTTGTTTGTTTATTTGTTTGTTTGTTTGTTTGTTTGTATGCATTCAATTTATATGGCCACCCCTCTCAACAAGTGTTCTCTTAGAACAGTGGTTCTCAACCTGTGGGTCGGGGCCCCTTTGGGGGTCGAATGACCCTTTCACAGGGGTTGCTGAAGACCATCAGAAAACACATATTCCCATATGTGTTCCCAAATAATTTTATGGTTGAGGGTCACCACAACATGAGGAACTGTATTAAAGGGTCACAGCATTAGGAAGGTTGAGAACCACTGTCTTAGAAGAATGAAATATTTTAGGAAATATTAGAAAGGAAATATTTAGATATATTAAAAAGGCAAAATATTATGTTTTCTTTAAAAGAGAAACATGTTTCAAAGACAGAAACTCAGAGCTCCAGCTCCCTATCCCCAGCAGATATTTTGGTGCACATTGAGAGGGAATGGGCCAGCCTATCTATAAAACAAAAGATCTTTAGCTCCACGATGATGGGATTATCCTTCAGGGCAAAGCCATTCAGCCACAATAGAAATTACCCAACAAAGCTCCTTCATTGCATCAGCCCAAGCTTCAACCAAGTTTGACAGATAACCTACAAAATCAGCTATGAACCCTGCATAGCCCCATGGGAGTCTGACAGCAACCGATAGAATACATGCCTTAGCCACAGGAACAGGAAGCTCAAGGGCAAGGCCCAAGCGAGGTTATAAATACCCCTCTCTCTCAACTCTATGTAGTCAGCTGCACCAGGATCATGTGGTTGGTGGTCTTGTTCACCTTCACCATTAGACCATCTTTCCAATCAGCCTCCATGTTCCAGTATCTTTCTCCCCACTTAGAACTGAACCAGATGTATATTTCTCCCAAGAAGTGGCAAACAGAATTAACATAAAATAAAAATGATTAGAAGCAGTGAAAAAATAAAATACAAAGCAGGAAGGAAACATCATAACCCAAATTACTAATTCAACTCAGAAGCAGGCCTCTGCACACTCTAGGGGCTTGGGGAATAACTTATGCAATTTACATGTGCTACTGCATTCTACACCTTGAAGTTTTCAAAAGCTCTTCAAAAGCAGCCCTATATGAAGCACATTGCAGAAATCAAGACATGCAGAACTTAACTTTCTACAAGTATTAACCTTGAATCAATATGCTCTTGTTCTTAATGAGAGAATGAGTCCAGATATTAATGAAATTAGATTATTAATAAATGTTCAGAAAAATCCCAAGCAAAGTAATATACAATATCTCAGTGGAATAAAAAGAAATCACAAAGCTATTAGAATATAATTTCCTATCATCTAAAGTGAAAAATGCATATTATTAAATCAACAGCTTTCTACAGGAAAGAAATTACATTTTAAGAATACAATTAGGATTTTGCTACATATTCTTTGAAGATGATATAATTTAACTTCAGGGTTATTTGCCATACAATTAATGTTGAAAAGCATAGATTAAAAATAGATTTTTGAAAAGAGGTTTTTTAAACTAGATTTTCATTAATATTTTTAATGCTTGGATTTCTATGAATATTTGGAAATTTACCACAATTTTTTTTCAAGAGTTGTGTTTCAGTGGGATTCTTCCTTTATTTAAAGAATACTGTCATTTTCTTCCATTCCTTTTTCTTTTTTTCCTCTGTGGATTCTGTTCAACACCAAACTATAAGTACTTTATTAACTATCCTTTCTTTTAAAACGAGAATTTTGCTCTCTTAAAATTATTCCTTTTTTCTCCAGAAACTATAAAAATTACATGGAATAGTTGTATAATGTATATATCTTTAATTGCAAAGTTCTTTTTGCTTCTGTGAATTTTCCAGACCTTTAAAACATTTCAGATGGAAGCTTTATAAAAGAGAAAGAAAGTTGAAATTTGGTCAATTCTTTAGTCTTGGAATCAAACTATATTTTAAGAAATCCGTAGTAAGATATAAAGTATTGCTATCATGCTCAAGCACAAATAACAACAATTGTATCTACAGTCCCAACTAGGAAAAAATGCATGCTTTCACACATGACTGTTCTTTACCCAACTATAAACTGTTACTTATTATATATAACAAACTGAACCAAACTGAAATAGAACTCAGATTCATAGAAATACAAGCAACTGTATGTTGGCTAGATGATGACTATAAATAAAATCAATGATTTCACTTATTGACTACTGTCTATCAAGGTTTAGTTAAGTCCTATTAAATGATATCTAACCATATTAAGATCTGAACTGAAAAATTTGGGCAAAGACAAAATTTTCCTTCTCCCTTAGAGAGAAGGGAATGTCAAGGGAGGAAAAGTGAAGGTTAATAGGTGTGAAAATTCTTGTCGGATAACAAGTGATAAAATGCTATAATGGCAAGCATATGGTTAAGGGAAATTTTAGTGTGAGAAAACTAATTGGTTTAAAACCTTCTGTTCCTGGTGATGGCACAGGGACAATTACAGTTTATATTATAATATATAAAATAGTGTATCTGAATGGAAAATTGAGATTTTTAGATAGCATTTTCAAATGCATTGTGATATTCCAAATAAAAAAAGGCATTGCAGACAAACAATTTACATCCATCTTTGGGGGATATTTCATGGAGAGAAAATATGTGTTTATACTTTATTATCTCCAAGGACCATCAGAACAACTTAAACAGATGGAAGATAATTAAACCTTAAACATGGCTGGAGATGGCAGATATTGAACAGATTGCCTATCTTTGATCAGAATTAAAGAATTTCAATAAGAATAAAAATTTAAAGAATTTCAATAAGAATAAAATACATCTGTTGTAAATAGGATAAACACAGATATTATTTAACTCCAGATAAATATAATACCAACAATTAAAATGCTCAATACTTCCTAATCTTTTTAAACTACATCCAATATTCACCGAATGAACCTACCCCAGCAGTTACTGAAGCTACTCTTAAAGATATTTTTAGAAGAACTGCCTTGATCCTATCTGTTCATCTTATTACCTTTCCTCATCTATTCGGGAAGCACCCCTGCCAAATCAAGTTCCTTATCGATTTGTATCACATGCCCATATTCTGTGAACTGTTACTTCTAGCTCTTAATCTCAAAATAGTAGCTAGTCAACATTTTATCCAAGATTTATTTGTTCCTACTTTTTGTAGGATTAACAAATTTTGTAGGATTAACTATTAACAACCACTAGCTGGTTACCCAGCGTTGCCCGGGTAATTTATTGCAGTGACATATTCCTTCCTTTCTTCCACCTCCCTCCCTCCCTCCTTCCTTCCTCCTTCTATTAATTCCCACTTCTCCCCTTCTCATGCTGCTCCTGTTCCAGTCCTCCTCTTCTTCCCTCTCCTCTTTCCCACATCTCCCTCCTCCCCTTCTTCTTCCCTCATCTTCCTACTTCTTGTCAGAGGTCTTTGCTGGTTCTTTTCAAATTAAAACACAATGCTTTATTTCACAAAGCCAACAATTTGTTTTAATTTTCAAACTAACAACGTGACATTCTGAAACTGCATTGGAAGTTTAATTTCAGCTCTGAGGTCTGATTACCTCAGTGCTGCTTTTTATAGTTTCGTAACCATGCCCCCCACCCATGTCATCATTATGCGTTGCTGTCTTCAGATGCTAATTCTTTTTTTCATCACAACTTCTGCTCTCCGTTCCAGGAACAAGTGGTTTAACATAAACAGTTCATTGGAAGAAACAATTTATTAAACATGTTTAACTTTATCAATCACCCACTCCCACCATCTCTGAAGCCTTCAGATTGTTAGGTAAGTTTCCATCGTTGTGTTGTGCTTATGGGGCACAACAAATTCCACTATTAGGAGAGCACTACTTGTCTCAAAATATGTTTCAGTGATTTAGAGGTGAGAAAAAGGGACACGGTGGGTCAGTGGCTAAGACGCTAAGCTTATCGATCAGAAAGGTCGGCAGTTCAGCAATTCGAATCCCTAGTGCTGTGTAACAGAGTGAGCTCCCATTACTTGTCCCAGCTTTTGCCAACCTAGCAGTTTGAAAGCATGTAAAAATGCAAATAGAAAAATAGGGACCACTTTTAGTGAGAAGGTAACAGTTTTCTGTGCACCTTCAGCATTTAGTCATGTTGGCCAGATGACCACAGAGACGTCTTCTCACAGCACTGGCTCTTTGGCTTTGAAACGGAGATGAGCACCACCCCATAGAGTTGGGAATGACTATCACATATGTGCAAGGGGGACCTTTACCTATGCTTTACCTGTTTCAAAATATGTTTCAATGATTTAGAGGTGAGAAAATGCTACTATTTATTTCAACAGTCCAACGAACATTGCACAATATTTTGAACATAAAACTACAAAAAGAATTATGGCACCATATTAGCTTGTTACGTAAATGATACTAATAGTTTTCTTCTTTTTTAGTAGTTAGTTTTCTGGTTTCTGTGTTCCATCCAGGATCTCCCTGACATTGACTCTTTTACCAATTTGTTTAGTTTTTTCTTCCTTCTGATAGTGGAGCATTATCAGAAGTTGTATTTGGACTGGTCAGTTTTAACCTTAGCTCAGGTCCCATGACTCTATGAGGAAAATGCTGTTTCTTGTTCACTCTCATGCCATTCCCCAGTTGCTGACTGTTCTCTTTTGAGGGTGGGGTGTCTCAAATCCCCTGAAGTTTCTAGAGATGGATTAGAGTTTCCTTCCAGGGCTGTGGGAAGACTGTAGCTGAACATTTATCCCTGCTGCTTTACCGCCCTTAACTACTGCTGCTTCCTTCCTCCTAAAAACACTTTGGCATGGCTGCTTAACTGGACTTGTTTAACCGGGGATATTAGTTTTTCCATGGCTGATGTTAAAAGATCTAGGCCTAGCACTGGAAATATTTGACTGATCATGGGTGGTTTGCTGCAGATACAGTGTATAAATCCTAATTTATCTCTTCCCAGGTACTCTTACATATAAGCTAAATACAGAATGTATTCTGGAAGAAATAGATCTTGCTGGTACAAGCACTGTAATCTACCTAGCATATCCAGCCACTATTTGAAGACTTACTGAGAAGTCCCATTAGTTACATCTTTTGCAGCAAAGAAATTAAAATACAAATGAACCAGAGCTACACAACATAGGTCCTTTGGATTATAGAGCAGAGGTAGCTTTATAGTTATTTATCTGTTATTTTGGGAAAGAACTCAAGGCTGCGAACATGTTCAACAGCCCTTTCTTTTCCTATTTTCCCCACCAG
Source organism: Boaedon fuliginosus (assembly GCA_027560395.1). Taxonomy (NCBI): domain Eukaryota; kingdom Metazoa; phylum Chordata; class Lepidosauria; order Squamata; family Lamprophiidae; genus Boaedon; species Boaedon fuliginosus. The sequence continues at coordinate 33,149 of JANHGC010006968.1, read as the reverse complement.
AACGTGTTGGGTGAGAGAATGGCCCCAAAGTCACCCAGCCATCTTTCATGGCTAAACTGGGACTAGAACTTGCTCTAATATTTTTTTAGTCTGGTGCCTTAATCACTAGAGCAAACTGGCTAGACCAAATTGCTTGAATCATTCTTGAACCACAGCTATTCCAGCATTGCAGCTGAATTAGTTATTCAAAGATGCTAGCTTAAGGCTCAGAAAAGTTGGATGGTGAATCTGAAACCATCGGGACCTGATGGATTACACCCCAGAGTTCTGACAGAACTGGCAGATGTTATCTCAGAATTATTTTCCCATATCTTTAAAAAATCCTGGAGCACCAGGGAACAACCTGAGGATTGGAAAAGAGATGATGTGGTTCAAAAAAAAAAAAGCAGCAGGGGCCGGGGGCGGTGGGCGGTGGTGGAAACAGACCCGAGAAACTACAGACTAATCAGCCTTAGATAAATACCTGGGCAGATATTGGAAAAAATAATCAAAAAACAGATCTTTGAACACCTAGAAACAAAGAAAGTTATAACTAGTAGCTAGCACAGGTATGTTAAAAACAGATCATGCCAAATCAATCTAATTTCATTCTTTGACAAAATCACTAAATTAGTAGAACTGAGAAATGCTGTGGACATAGTATATTTGGACTTCAGCAAGGCATTAGACAAAGTAGACCACAACCTACTCCTTGGTAAACTAGAAAAGTGCAGGATAGACAGCATCAAGAGCCTTGGTGGTGCAGTGGTTAAGTGCAGCACTGCAGCCTATTCTCCTGAGTTGTTCAGCAGGTTGTCAGATCGAATCTCACCAGGCCAAGGCTGACTCAGCCTTCCATCTTTCTAAAGGTTGGTAGAATGAGGACCCAGATTGGGGGCAATATGCTGACTCTGTAACTGCTTGGGGAGTGTTGTAAAGCTCTGATAAG
>JANHGC010006968.1:16191-27766 GCA_027560395.1 Boaedon fuliginosus | reverse complement strand
CAGTCAGATGGCTGAAAGATCGGGGAGGCAAAGGGTTCCAAATGACCCCCTTCCCTAGTTCTGCCTCCGGATCAGGACTTGACAAGGGACCCTCGGCTGCCAGGTTGCCTGGTGTCGCAGGAAGGCTGGCGCAGAGAGGCAGCTCCCGATCAGCTCAGCTGATCCGTGGGCCCCAATTAAAGGTCTCAGCTGTCATTAGCTGACCTGGGGAAGGGAAAGGCTGCCTCCTGTGCTTATGTCAACCCCCTTCACTTGGTCTTATTTTCAGGGGGGTGCCCTATATTTACGCTCACCCCAAAAATCGGGCTTGGGCTTATTTTCTGGACCTGTCATATTTAGGGGGAAACACGGTATTTTCATACTTGTTAAATCATCACCGTTCATACATATTGAATTGTAATTTGTGGTTTATGCCCCAATCAGTGTCATCACATAATTTGGCAATCCTAAATTACACTTCATGGAAATAAATCGACGAAATCATAGTGAACTGAAGATGACTCTGCGAGAGCAGAACTGATAGGCACAACAGAAAGAGGGGCTCTCAGATTTCCCATTCCTGGAACATAAACCAGCGGTCTCCAGCAAATTTTAAACCTCTGGGCATGGGGAAGAATCAGCTTTGTCCAAGCCACAATTCATAGCCTTTAAAAACATACTGGGTTCACCGACTTCCTTTCTTTGATTAAGGATTTCACTGAAAATGGTTTGTAATTTGCTTTTCAAATACTAATAATCTTCAGAATAACAGGTTTTATTATACTGGGTGATTTTCCTTCAATCCTCAGCAAAAGATGTTTCGTGTAGGTTTAAGAACTTAAAGAAGAGTTCTTTTATTTGAAAAGACAACTAGAATATTTGTTTTGGAAAGTTTTTAAATAAACTATCAAGCCAGATTGACTTATTTATTTATTTGTACTTATATCCCACCCTTTTTTCCCGGACTTGAAATAAGATTTATAAGTAATTATAATACTATCTGGTGGTTTGTTTAAAATCTAATTAAAATATAAGAAAATTTTGAATTTAAGTGCAAGGAATCTTTCCCTGGGAAAATGTTGTAGATTAGAGAAAAACAAAGTAAGAGAAGACCTTGAAGGGTAGTTTTTAGAAGCAACTAGAAAGAACTAGATTATAATTAAAGAAGAAGGTCCATTAATACAGAATGGATAAAAGTATTTTAAGTCTGGAAAAAATCAAGGGTATTTGACAACAACATGCACAGAACTTTCTTTTCAGATTGTCCATTACTATAAAAAAATAGATCACAAGGGGAGATAAAAGAGGACACAACTGAAAATCATGTTGTTTTGGATATGAATTTAAAATTGACAGGATATAAGAATAATATTGACAAAGTTATACAAGATTTACAAATGAAATCAGTTAATATTTTAATAATTAAAATGGACACACAAGTAATAAATCAGATAAGTGATTTAGAAATGTGTATTTTAATTAAGAAGAGTGTCTTGGACAACTTTGTTATTTTGGATTTACAAAAGAGATGTGTTGTATCTATGAAGGAGTTCCTGAGAAAAGATTACGAATGAAAAGAAATCAAGTTTCTGAGATACTACTTAAAAGAAATAAACATCAAGACTTTAGTAAAAACAAGAAGTATAAAGTTTGTTTATTTGACCAAGGTTAAAATATACAGTGGAGATAGAAAGTCTACATACCGTATTTTTCGGAGTTTAAGATGCACTTTCTTCCTCCCTAAAAGAGGGTGAAAATCTGGATACGCCTTATACTCCAAATGATATTTTTTTAAAAAGAGCGAAAATAGCCTATTTTGGGCTAAAAACAGCCTGTTTTTGCCCAAAAACGATTCGTTTTCACCCATTTTTTTTGCCTCCTGAGGCATCTGCATGCCCTGTTCACTCCCCAACCCGAGGCAAAAAAATGGACAAAAATGGCCCATTTTGCGCCAAAAGCCGGGCCATTTTTGGCCTCTAGAATGCTTCTGGGGGGGGGGGGAGTGAGTTCCCAGGGCATGCAGATGCCCCAGGAGTCCAAAAATGGGCCTGTTTTTCACCTCCCCCATTTTTTACCACCTCCCTAGTCATAAGTGGGAAGAGATTGATACTAGGGTGAGACAGTTTTATGGGAATTAGCTGTTTAGCAGAGTGATGGCATTGGGGGAAAAACTGTCCTTGTGTCTATTTGTTCTGGTGCATAGTGCACTATAGCGGCGTTTTGAAGGTAGAAGTTGAAACAATTTATGTCCAGGATGTAAGGGGTCTACATATATTTTCGCAGCTCTCTTTTTGACTCATGAAGTATACAGGTCTTCAATGGAAGGCAGGTTGGTGAAATTGTTTTCTCTGCAGTTCTAATTATCTGTTGAAGTCTGTGTCTGTCATGTTTAGTTGCAGAAGCAAACCAGACAGTTATAGAGGTGCAGATGACAGCCTCAATAATTCCTCTGTAGAATTGTATCAGCAGCTCTTTTGGCAGTTTGAGCTTTTTGAGTTCGTGCAGAAAGAACATTCTTTGTTGTGCTTTTTTGATGATGTTTTTTATGTCAGATGTCCATTTTAGGTCTTTAGAAATATAGAGTCTAGAAACCTGAAGGTCTGTACTGTTGATACTGTGTCGTCTAGTATTGTAAGAGGTGGTTGTATAGGAGGGTTTCTCCTAAAATCTTCCACCCTCTCTAAAATGATTTCTTAATCATAGAAGGCAGTTTTCCTTCATAACAAAAGGAAACCAGATAGTCTTGTTAATAGGCTGTTATACTGTAATAAAGCCCAATCTTTTTTGTTGCAATATTGGTCCCATACTGATAGTTTGGTTCTACTATTTATTTATTTTCACTATTTATATCCTGCCTTTCTCCTCACTGGGCATTCATGCTATTACAATCACACACTAATGAAACATAAATTCATTATATTTAAATGGAAAATAAATTGTCCTGTTATACATTATATGTCTATAGAAAATGGAAAGGATTGAGATGACTGTTGCTCTTAAATGTTCTTTTTCTACAGAAAAAAAAAGAAACAGATTAGCCTCTTGCTCTTAAACATTTCTTCCTTTAAGTAAGGTAGGAAGAAGATACACTATGAATTTCCCTCCTGTAAATTGCTTTCTTTTAATGTCAAGAACAAACTTGGAGGAGGGGGGGATAAATTGGTTAAAAAATAACTATCTAAGTTGGAGAAAGGAAGAGCTAAAATGCATTACGGTACTTGGAATAGTATACTCAAGAGGTAGGACGCATTATCCATTGAAAGAGCTAAAGCTAAAAGCCACTGACTATAATACAAAACTCCATTCTAAGGAAGTCAAGTAAGCTTTAACCTTAAAATGTACAAGGTAACATACTACAAAATCAATCCTTTTCAAGGTGCAGATTTTCAGAGTCCAGTCAGGGGAAAAAATCCATTTCCTATATTCAGCAACTCATCTTGACTAGCCAAATGTACATTTACTGTAGTATCATATATCCCGTTTTCAGCAAAAGCTCACTAATATACATAATATTCCTGAAATCTTCTATGTAGTCTGCAGCTAACAGCTAATTATTGTTACGAAAAACATTATATTGCCAACAAATGGCATACAATATTCAACAGCAGTAGACAAAGCATCAGAACCAATAGCATTATATGCAATGCGCTGTTACATTAAATCCTACCAATAGTTAAGATGGCTGTATGTACATTCATATTTACAATATTACAACATAACATTTCAGGGTTTCTTACTCAGATATAAAGAAAGCAAGAAAAATAAAAGAGTAGAATTATATACACATGTATCAAAACATATCTTTTCATCTCTCTCTTTATCTCTCTCATACACACAAATATATATTTTGCGATTTTTAAAGATTGAAAACATCAAGCAACATTATAGTATGTTTTTTATAATCATTCTGGCATTTTGCTCAGCAGATAAAATTTGAAATATAAACTTTTTATACAAAATAATGTAAAGTTTTCACTATATTTTCTTTTACCAGTTATCTATTACACTGTTTATTTTAAAAGATAAGTGATTATCTCCCATCTTCTGTATATCATAAAAATCATGATTTAATATTGAATTTGACATTGCTAACAACAATTCTCTTTTATCAAATTAACTCAGAACTGGTACAAAAAAAGAGGAAGAAAATTACCCACCCCTAATGAGATTTGGTGATCTTGCTCTGTGTTATATTCCAACTCTTCAATCCTACAAACCAGGTTTCATGAATTTGAAAAGATAAAGAGGGAAGAACTGAAGAAAAGTTAGTAAAATGGTGAAACAGTTAACTTCAGAGAAACATTGTTAATGAGACAAGTCAGATGAGCTATATAGGGTGACATCTGGCTTATAAGAGCACTTGTTCCTAAGAAAAATATTAATAAATCAGAAATTAAAAGAATGAGTAATGCACTGTGGTAGATAAGAGAATTTCATATGCAGTAGTATGATGTTCAATTCATGGGAAGTAATTACATCATTTACTCTTATTTGAATTGAATTGAACTGGATCTCAGCTGAAGTATATGTCCATTCTTTGGAAAGGATAAATGTTCATTTGTAGAAAAAGAAAGCTTCAGCAATTTCTCAGGGTAGGAATCCCTCATAAAGAAGTGATTAAAAATGTCCAATAAAAAAGCACCCTTTTGATGGCATACCTTGAGATTCAACTGAAGTCTAAAAGTAGAGGAAACTATTAAATGAAATTTACAATCTAGAAGTGTCAGTTGAAAAAAAGAAACAATAGAGGGGGGGAATGTTCAATTTAAATTGTTGTTGTTAGTCACAAAGTCATGTCCGACCCATCGTGACCCCATGGACAATGTTCCTCCAGGCTTCCTGTCCTCTACCATCCCCCAGAGTCCATTTAATCTCACGCTGACTGCTTTAATGATTCCATCCAGCCACCTTATTCTCTGCCGTCCACTTCTTCTTTTGCCCACCACCGTTCCCAGCATTAGGCTCTTCTCCAATGAGTCCTTCCTTCTCATGAGGTGGCCAAAGTATTTGAGTTACATTTTCAGAATCTGGCCTTCCAAAGAACAGTCAGGGTTGAGCTCCTTAAGGACTGACCAGTTTGATCGCCTTGCAGTCCAAGGTACTCACAGGAGTCTTCTCCAGCACCATAGTTCAAAGGCCTCAATTCTTTGGCACTCAGCCTTCCTTATTGTTCAACTTTCACAGCTATACATTGCAACTGGGAAAACCATAGCCTTGACTATATGCACTTTTGTTGCCAGGCTGATGTTTCTGCTTTTTAGTATGCTGTCTAGATTTGCCAATAGAAAATTACTACTATGAATCTGCTAATTATAAATACTAAGAGGTACACTAGGTCAGGTTGTCAACTCTTAATGTAAAAACTGCATGTGGAGCTTGTCCCTTCTGTGTTACACACTTGACCTGTGTAATTTAAACAAATTCAGAATATAATATCACATATGGTATACTTCATTATCATCTTTTACACACTGGGCACCCATTTTTCTCAAATATTCTGTCAGCTCACATTAATTCTGAATTAAGTCCCTTTAAATAAGGAAATAACTAAAGAGCTTCTCTGAATTTAATTGCCTGAAAATGCGAAAGTGGCATTTGATTTTATTCAGCACTGATCTCTCTAAAGTAACTGGTTGGAAAAAAAAACCCAAAATAAGTTAAGTAGTACTGCAAAGGTAAATAGACTGCATTCTTGCACTTTTGTTTCACCTTGTATTACAGAAGCTGATTGATGGAGAAACAGGTGACCATTTCTTGAAATGAGAAATCAGCCACAATGTTATAATAATTGAAACATATTGGAAAAATAAAAACATTTCATATTATAGCAGAAAACAACTCTTTATTGTGATTATTTAAAATTCTAAGGTTTATAAGAATTGTGAACACTTAATCCATGAGTTCTAGAAGGCCAGGTTATAGAAAATATAATATAAAGATTCAGGGATGGGTTTCTCCCGGTTCGCTGGTTACCCACTTTGTGGACGCGCTGCCTGATCGGCTGTCAAAAGCGTGCTGCGCGGGATCGTGGTCAAAAACTTCGTGGTATTCTGCAAATACTCTGATCCAACAGCTGTGCAGCTTCTCATCTCCCTCCTCTTCCTCATTCTGTTTATCTTCTTCTTCCCTCCTCATCTTCCTCTTCCTCCTTGTCTTCTTCACCCTCTTCCTGCACTGCTGTTATTTTGTCATACACAAGAGAAGATTTGCTCACCTTACCCAAAAGTCCTCTGTGGCCACAGGCGGTCTGGGGCAGAGGTGACCCCCATGGGGAAGAGCTCCAACAGGCAGGCCCTCACCCTCTCTGCCGTGGTGCTGCTGGGCCAGGATAAGGCATGGGGTTCCTGCTGCCCCCTCAGCTGCCAGTTACCTGGCCAGGGCACAGCAGCCAGCACCAGCAGCAGTGGCCTGGCATAGCTCTCAGAGCTCTTCTCCATGGGAGCAGTGCTCACCTCCACCACGGCACACTGGTCAACTCGGAGGCACTTTGGAGAAGGCAAGGATGCCTTCTGTCAGGGCAAAGAGCACCCAAAGACTCTTGCAAGGGGAAGGTGTGTGTGAAGCAGCTGAGCCCATCTGAGGTCCACAGGAGAAGGTCTGTAGCTCTCCTGCACTGCTAGGGCATGGAGTCTGCAGGGTTTCCTGCTGCTCGACTCCCACTTATCTGTCCAGGCAGCCACAGCATTCTGGCAACTCTGGCTTCAATGGCCTCATGTCCCCTGGCTGGTCTGTTGCAGCAGCAGCACCTTCAGTCAGGGCTGTTGGTGTTTTCCTGCCCTTCAGGTTGGTTTTGTAGTCCATGGTTACAACCGCGAGAGTGGAATCGGCCTGCAGGTAAAGGGGCAGTGAACATCCTGCCCCATTTTCCCGGCCACCACTTCCGCCCCCACAGTCACGACCATGGACTATGAACCCAGCCAGGAGTGTGGCAAAAGTCCAGCCAGGCTGTCAGAACTGGCTGGGGCTGCTGCCACTGGACTGACCTACCTGGGGACCTGAGGCCATTGAGGCCAGAGGAGCACAGGCATGGCAGCTCACTTTCAGAATTTCTGTTTCAAGTGTGCATACGTGCAGTGGAGAATTGCTGCTTGTTATCTGAATGCTGCCTGTTTGAAATGTGCACATGCTCAGTAGAGAGTTGCTGCTTGTTACTGAAGAGTGTCCTCTTTGCCACCCCAAATAAGGGTCAAAAAGGACCCCTACCCTTTGCAGACCCCAACAGTGATTTTCTTACCATGCTTTTCTACCTATCTGGCAAGTTTGAGGTAGATTGGTACAGAACTGAAAGTTGGTATAGAGCACATACAAACAAACATCCCCACCCCACCTCTCTTTTATAGCTATAGATAAAAATACAGTAAGGGGAAACTACCAACATAGCAAATCTGTGCAATCACCATCAAAAGTGTATGTAACATATGACAAACATATCTAAGCATATACAATATATGGCAAACATAGTTAACAAGGTTTCCCCTTCACCTTCCCCCAAGGTCTCAGACAACAGCTTGATCTTAAGACATTCTGGAATCAGAATGCCCTTCCAATTTTTAACATGTTTCTAATTGTTTCATATTTCTGATAGCAGCTGTCAATGCATATTATCTTATGACTTACTGTAGAAATTCCTCTGCTGATGTTTAAGTACTGTCCTAAGCCATAAGAGCCATGGTAGTGCAGTGGTTAGTTTAGTTTAGTTTAGTTTATTTGATTTATACCCCGCCTCATTTCCCCAGTCAAGGGGAACTCAAGGCGGCTAACAACAATTAAAAACAATATATTACAATTTAAAATCAAACACAACCATCCGTCCATTCACACACATTCAACAATCTTCAGAAGTGTGGGGGGGGCATGTCAATTCCAGGCCCTCCGACAAAACCAGGTCTTCGTAGCCTTACAGAAGGCCAACAAGGTAGGGATGATCCTAATCTCTACTGGGAGCTGGTTCCAGAGGGTCGGCACTCCCATAGAGAAGGCCTTAGCACGCAGTCCCGCCAGCCGACATTGTCTCACTGACAGGACCCATAGCAGGCCCTCTCTGTGGGACCTAACTGGGTGCTGGGAGGCATAAGGTTAGAATGCAGTATTGCAGGCTGATTCTACTGACTGCCAGAAATTTGATTCTCAACAGTTTGAGGTTGACTCAGCTTTCCCTCCTTCCGAAGTCAGTAAAATGAGCACGCAGATTGTTGGGGGCAATAGGCTGACTATAAACCTCTTAGAGGGGGCTGTAAAGCACTAGGAAATGGTATATGAGTCTAAGTGCTACTGCTATAACATGATTTGTTTGCTTTGGTTTAGTAGAGTGGATTAGCATTGTATGAAATAAGCTAAAATGGGTTATTCAACCATTAAAGCTAAAAAAAAACCAGGATTAGTTTGATGTATAAAAAAGTGATCAAGTCAAGTTGAACCCTTGGTAACTACATTGATATGTTCATGCAAGTTTTATTCTGTTTTTGGCAGCTTCCTCAGAGGATTTTTTGTTTTGTATGTGTTTGCGTTTAAAAAACTTCTCAGTGTAGCTCACAGCCTAGATATTCATGGTAGCCTTGCATTCAAGTACTAATCGAGGCTAATTCTGTTTAGCTCTGAAGTCCAGATAAGGTCATACAGGTGCTGAGACAGCAACTATACTCTTATGCTTCTTTCTTGTCAGAAAAACATAGAACAGCAGAGGTCCCCTCTATCAAATCAAATCCCACCTGCGATGGATTCCAAACAGTTTGTAAAAAACAACTGATCAAAATAATAATAAAGGTAATCTCATAGTGCCATCTTTTTTATTCATAATGATGTGGACTTTGCAATTAAACAGAACTCAGAACCCAACCACTGTTTATTTCTTCTCAGCATAGAACATAAGGAGAAAGTGATTGAAATGTTTACATTTTAATCCTTCTTTATTCATCTGAAAATAAGCAAGCTGAAAACAGGGAGAATTGTCTAACCATGAAGTCTGCAAGACTGCAGGAGATACATTCCTTAGACAGGGGTGAGCTACTGGGGGTTCGCATGGGTTCAAGTAATTCTCTTCCTAAGAGTTTGCTTGAGGTGGTAGCCGGGCTGGTGGTTGAGTTCCCCGGGCTGATGGTGCTTGAGGACTTCAACCTTCCATCCCTTGGCAAGACCTCAGATGCGGTCCAGGAGTTCATGGCCTCCATGGACCTGATGCAAGTAATTCAGGGTCTGATGTATAGAAAGGGACACACACTCGACTTACAATTTATCTCGGAACAATGGTGCCGTGATATGGAATTGGGGGATTTAGTCATCCAACACTTGTCATGGTCGGATCACACCTTTTTAAGATTGGATTTCCTGATGGCCACCCCTCACCGCAGGGAGGCGGAACCAACTAGGTGGTTCCGCCCCAGGCACCTAATGGACCCAACTGGGTTTCAAAGGGAGCTTGGGGAAATTCCTGATTCCCTTGCTCATAGCTCGGCTGAGGCCCTGGTTGCAGCCTGGAATAATGCTGTGGCTGGGGCCTTAGACCAGGTTGTGCCTTTGTGACCATTCACTGTGCGTAGATCTCAGAGGACCCCTTGGTTTACTGAGGAGCTCCAGGGGATGAACACTAGAAGAGACATCTAGAGCACTGCTGAAGGTCTAGTAAATCTGAACCTGACTGAACACCACTAAGAGCTTTTATTAGGACCTATTTAGTGGCAATAAGAGCAGCAAAGTGTTCTTGCTCTTCCGCACTTATTGCATCCATGGGCTGTTTAAGGTGACTTGATCCTTCCTTAAACCAGGAGAGATTGAGGAACCTTTGCAGGGTAGAGCTGAGGACTTTGCTCAGTTTCTGTTGGATAAAATCTTTTGTTTTGAACGGACTTAGACTCTAGCTGGACAGGATCAGCTGAGGTGACTGGAGCAAGTCTTAGCCCTGTTAAGTGGGAAGAGTTTGTTCATGTGGCCCCTGATGATGTGGACAAGGCTGTCGGGGTGATGAGCACCACCACCTATTTATTGGATCCGTGTCCTTCTTGGCTAGTTTTGACTGGCTGAGAGGTGACACATAGCTGGCTTCAGGTGGTAATCAATGCCTCTTTAAGTGAGGGGTACTTCCCACCAGCCTTGAAGGAGGCAGTGGTGAGGCCCTTCCTCAAGAAGCCTTCATTGGACCTGGCTGATTTAAAAAACTTTCATCCAATCTCCAAGCTTCCCTTTCTTGGGAAAGTTGTTGAGAAGGTGGTGGCGCTTCAACTCCTGCATGCCTTAAAGGAAGCTGATTATCTGGATCCTCTTCAGTCTGGTTTCAGGCCCGGTTACAGCATCGAGGTGGCATTGGTCGCACTGGTGGGTGATCTCTGGCGGGCCTGGGACAGGGGAGCTTTCTCTATCCTGGTGCTTCTTGACCTCTCAGCAGCTTTCGATACCATTGATCACGGTATCCTTCTGGGGCAGCTTGAGGGATTGGGACCATGGGGCACCGTTCTACAGTGGTTCACCTCCTATTTCTTGGGCCGCTCATAGTTGGTATTGGTATGAGGGCAGATATCTGACCCGAGGCCCCTGCTTTGTGGGGTAACTCAAGGTTTGATTCTCTCGCCTCTTCTATTTAATATCTATATGAAACTGCTGGGTGAGATTATCTGACAGCATGGGGTAGGATATCATCAGTATGCTGATGATACCCAATTATACATTTCTGCCCTGAGCTGAACCAGTGATGCCATCGAGGTAATGTCCCGGTGCCTGGAGGCTATAATCTGGATGGGGACCAACAGGCTCAGACTCAACCCAGACAAGATTGAGTGGCTTTGGATATTGCCCCCATGTGGGGGCATTGCCCATTGTTAATGTGTGTGGGGGGGGAATTGACCCCCTCAGAATGGATGCACAACTTGGAAGTTCTCCTGGATCTGCAGCTGCAATTGGAACATCATTTGGCGGCTGTGGCCAAGAGAACTTGTGCACAGGTCTGCCTATTGCACCAGTTGAGCCCCTTCCTGGATCAGGAGGCTCTCCTTACTGGCACTCATGTCACTTCTCAGATGGATTATTGTAACATGCTCTACATAGGGCTGCCCTTGAAGAGTGATTAAGAGTGTGTCCCGGTACACCCAGATAACACCACTCCTTCGTGAGCTGCACTGGCTCCCAATGTCTTCTGGGTGCAATTCAAGGTTCTAGTGATAATCTTTAAAGCCCTTCATGGCTTAGGAGCAGGGTACTTTCAAGACCGCCTTCTTCCACCGTATGCCTCGCAGTGCCCAGTTAGATCCCAGAGTCGGCCTCCTATGGGTCCCGTCAGCTAAACAGTGTCGGCTGGCGGGCCCGTGGATGAAAACCTTCTCTGTGGCAGCATCGGCCCTCTGGAATCAGCCCCCTGTAGAAATCTGGACCATCCCAAATTTGTTAGCCTTCTGCTGGGCTGTGAAGACCTGGCTTTTCTGGTTGGCTTGAAATTAATGACTTCCTTGTATGAATGTTTTGTATGGCTGTATTTTTATTGGTTTTTTTATAGTAATGTAGTCAATTTTTATTGTTAGTGCCTTTATAATGTCTTATTGTGTTTTTAATATGTTGTTAGCCACCTTGCGTTCCCCTTGTTCGGGGAAGAGAGGCGGGATATAAATTTAAT